>VUYV01000486.1:151331-171514 GCA_008711295.1 Anarhynchus alexandrinus | reverse complement strand
GGGAGGTGAAAGGGCCTTTGATAAAGTCTGTGCCCCGCCACCCTGCCCCGGGGAGGGGGGCAGCGGCGGGGGGGGGTAGAGAAGACGAAGAGTTTGTCCAAATGGAAACGTTACAGCGGGGTGGGGTTTTGGGGGGAAAAGGAGAAAGAATTGGGGAAAGGGGGGAAAATTGGGGAAAAAAGGGGAAGAAATTGGGAAGAAAGGGGACGAAACTGAAAATAAAGAAGACAAATTGGAAAAAAAGGGGGAAGGAAATGGGAAAAAAAGGGGAAGGAAATTGGGAAAAAGGGGAAATAAATTGGGTAAATCGAAAAAAAAGGAAAAATGAAAACATAGAAAATGAAAAGGGGAAAAAAATAGAAACTGAAAATTAAAAGGGGAAAAATAGAAAAGATAATACCAAAAATTACAAGTAGTATTAAAAATAAAAAGTAATTAAAAAAGACAAGCGGAGGCAGAGGCTGGTGCAGGAAGGAAGAGACCCGGCGCGCCCCAGCTGCCCACCCCCCCCCGCCAGCCACCCCGTAGGACAGAAGCCCCTTTGTGGGTGGGGGCCGGGGCGGGGGTCCTGGGCTGCTGCTGGCGCGGTGGGGGGGATGCCTGGCCCCACGGCCCTCTACAGCTCCCGGGGGACATGGACGACAGGCTGGCCCCCTGCCAGCCGCCTTGTCCCCGGGGTCAGGGTGGCTGACAGCCCCCCCATCCCTGAGGGTGTCGTCCCCCCCCAACACACACACTCTGTGGGGTAGGGCTGGGGCTCTGCGTGCTCCCGCCTGCCCTGCCTGCATGGGTGCGGCGTTTGCCCCCCTGGCGGCTGACATGGCCGCCCCGTGGCCGGGGGACACACGACAGGGCTGGGGCGGTGGGCCGCATCCTGCCACCATCTCCCCGGGGAGCTCCAGGCCCGTTCCCCGCCGCCGCCTCACGCTGAGCTCTCCCTGGCGCAGGCATGGCTGCGGCTCTACGGCTACCTGCCGCAGCCCAGCCGGCAGATGTCCACCATGCGCTCGGCTCAGACCTTCTCCTCTGCCCTGGCTGAGATGCAGAAGTTTTATGGCATCACCGTCACTGGCGTCCTGGACGAGGAGACCAAGGCGTGAGTTGCTCCATGTCCTCTTGCTCTCTCCCAGAGCTCTGCCTGTACCTGGAAATTGCGGGTGCTCTCTCCCACGGGAGCTGCCTCTCCCCTTTTGGGGGGCTGCACCCCTGCAGCCAGGACATCTCCCTTGCTGGTTGCGGCTGCTGTCACCCCTCGGGGACCTTGGTGGCGGTGGGCTGAGCCCTGGCTCCATGCCCTCCTGGCAGGTGGATGAAACGTCCCCGCTGTGGGGTGCCGGACCAGTTTGGGGCGCGGATGAAGTCCAACATGCGGCGGAAGCGGTACGCATTGACGGGGCGGCGCTGGAGCCAGAGCCATCTCACCTTCAGGTACCCCACTTCTCCAGGGCTTCCCACCCCATCCCCCACCCCCCCAGTCCATGGAGAGCCATGGACCCCCTCGGGGAGCGAGGACTGTCCCGGGCCATCCCCAGCAAGATCTCTACCCCCAGCATCCAAAACTACACAGAGAAGCTGGGTCGGTATCACTCGTACGAGGCCGTCCGCCGAGCTTTCCGGGTGTGGGAGCAAGCCACGCCACTGGCTTTCCGGGAGGTGCCCTACGAGGACATCCGGCAGAAGCGGAAGAAGGAGGCTGACATCATGGTGCTCTTCGCCTCTGGCTTCCACGGAGACAGCTCCCCCTTCGACGGCGTCGGGGGGTTTTTGGCTCACGCCTATTTTCCTGGTCCCGGCATGGGGGGGGACACGCATTTCGACTCAGATGAGCCCTGGACGCTGGAGAACACGGACGTGTCTGGTGAGTTGACGGCCAAGGAGGTGGTGGAGGCAACCAGAGGAGCCTGGTGGGCCCTTGGGTTTGAGGACAGAGGGATGCGCTCATGTGGGCAGAGGTGGCAGGGAGATGGGTGATGCAGACTGGTCCCACCAGAGCACCCTCATCACAGGGTGCTGGGTCCAAGGACCCACCCCACGCGTCGTGTCCTCCACCCCGTCTTGTTGATGGTGCCTCTCCCTGCAGGGAACAACCTTTTCTTGGTGGCCGTGCACGAGCTGGGGCACTCGCTGGGCTTGGAGCACTCCAGCAACCCCAGCGCTATCATGGCCCCCTTCTACCAGTGGATGGACACTGAGAACTTCCAGCTGCCTGAGGATGACCTCAAGGGCATCCAGCAGCTGTACGGTGAGGAGCTGGCTGGGGGATAAGCCCAGAGGTGGGACGCTGGGCACATGCGTGGGGAAACTGAGGCATGGGCGCTGTTGGTCTGCATCACTCCATCCCTTCTCTCGCCCGCCCGATCCAGGTACCGCAGACAGGCACCCTCAGCCCACCAAACCTTTGCCCACCGTGACACCCCGGAGACCTGGCAGGCCAGACCAGAGACCTCCTAAACCGTCCCCCCCGGGGAAACCGGAGCGACCCCCCAAACCTGATGGCCCGGACCGACCTGACCAGTATGGCCCCAACATCTGTGACGGGAACTTTGACACAGTGGCGGTGCTGCGTGGGGAGATGTTTGTGTTCAAGGTACCTGCTGGGATCCCCTCCTGCCCCTTCCCTGGGGATGTGGTGGGTCCCTGGGTGGGAGGACCCCCCGGAGGGATGCCTGGCACTGGGAATGTGTCCCCCTCGACCTCTGCCAACCCCCCGTTTCCCACCAGGGCCGGTGGTTTTGGAGGGTCCGGCACAACCGGGTGCTGGACAACTACCCCATGCCCATTGGGCACTTCTGGCGGGGCCTCCCTGGGGACATCGATGCTGCCTACGAGAGGCATGACGGGAGGTTCGTCTTCTTTAAAGGTGAGCAGGGAAGCTGGGTGGGAGTGCCCCCCCAGGCTGCTGAGAGCTGGTTGGCTTCATCCCATCCTGATCTCCCCTTCCCAGCCAGAGCTGCTGCCTGATCCCAAAGGGATGGGGTGACCGCAGGCATCGTACCCCCGTCCCTATCCACACGTATCCCTGCTGCAGCGGCTGGCCATGGCTGCCTCACTCCCTGTCTCCATCCCCCTCCAGGTGACCGGTACTGGCTCTTCCGAGAAGCCAACCTGGAGCCTGGGTACCCGCAGCCTCTGGTCACCTATGGGCAGGGCATCCCCTATGACAGCATCGACACGGCCGTCTGGTGGGAACCCACAGGGCACACCTTCTTCTTCCGCGGGGACAGGTGAGTGGCCCTGAAGTCCTCCTCCCTGCTCTGCTGCCTCCTGGCCCCTGGCAGGGGTGGATGTGGCGGGCGGCGGAGACCCCTGTGCCTCCTCACCTGCTCACCACCTCCCTCTCTCAGATACTGGCGCTTTAACGAAGACACCCACTCGGTGGACCCCGGGTACCCGAAGCCCATCTCTGTCTGGGCGGGCATCCCTCCCTCACCCAAGGGTGCCTTCCTCAGCCCGGACGCCTGTAAGTAGAGGAGGAGAGGGATGGATGGGGGGGATGCCAGAGGGGATGGGGTCACCCCTCTGGTGGCCTGGCCACACAGGAGGGTGCCCAGGAGTTCAAGCTGAAGCCCTTTCTGAAGGGCTTTGCCGGTTCTGGAGCAAAACCTGTAGGGGTGCGTGGGTTGTGGGGTGCCCTGCACCTGCCCACTTACCCCTCACCTCCACCTTCTTCTCCCCTTGTAGCCTCCACCTACTTCTACAGAGGCACAAAGTACTGGAAATTCGACAACGAGCGGCTCAAGACAGAGCCGGGTTATCCCAAATCCATCCTACGGGACTTCATGGGTTGTCACACGGAGCTGGTCCCAGACCCCCATCCCCGCTGGCCCGATGGGGACCGACCCCCCTTCAACCCCGAGGGCGACGGGTTAGCTGACGGCGAGGAGGAGGAAGAGGAGGAGGAGGAGGAGGAAGATGAGGAGGATTACGGCGAGGGCGGCCGCCAGCCAGGTGGGGACGTGGACGTGGTGGTGCAGATCGACGAGTACACGCGCACCATGAGCGTTGTCATGGTGCTGGTGCTGCTGGTGCTGCTGCTCTGCATCCTCGGCCTCATCTATGTCATCATCCAGATGCAGAGGAAGGGCGCACCCCGAATGCTCTTGTACTGCAAGCGCTCCTTGCAGGAGTGGGTCTGACCCTGGCTCCCTCCCCAAACCGCCCCCACCACCATGGTGCTAACAATGGACCTAACCTCCCCCTCCCCATGGCCTCGGCCCCTCTTGCCCCAGTGTTGCTTGATGGCTCCAGCCTCAGAAAAGGGGGAGGGGGGGATGGTCCCCCGTCCCCCTCCCTAGAGCAGCCGGGCTGGGACTGGGGGGGGATGGTTACCGGGGAGCTGGAGGGCATCCATGTCCTCCCTGCTCCCCGGTGGCTGTCCCCCTTCCCCGGCTGTGACCCTCAGGTTGCCACCGGTCATGTTGCACCCGCCTCTGCCACGGGGGTCCCGGCAGGGTCCCTTCCTCCCGCGTAAACCCGCTGCAGCTGTGCCTGTACCGCACGGGGCGCCGAGCGGGTTGGGGGCTGCTCACAAGTGCTGCGAGCTGGCAGGTCTCAGCTGCTGGCACCTGCGATGGCAGCGAAGTGCGAGGGGAAGGGAGGGCCGAGCTCCCAGCCGTGGTTCCTGTTGAACCGAGGAGATAGAGGGATGTGGTGCCTAAAGATAGCGCAAGGGGTGAGATGCCACCTTTGCAACCCCCGCCACCCCGTGGGCTCAGTTCAGCCCGACCCCTGCCGCTGCCATGGGGCGAAGCCCTGGGGCCACGCGGTGCTGTGGGCAGGGCAGCAGGCATGGCCGCCTTGTACGTGTATTAAACGGGTCTGGTGCGTGGAGAGCCGTGGTGCCGTCCTTTCTGCGCCGGGATGGGGGCAGGAGCCCCATGGGCTGCCCCGCGTGAGGTTGGGCAGGTTTTGGGGGATTGCCCGGTACTGGCACCCAAGGAGCTGGGTGCCATGCCAGGGGACATGGGGAAGGGGCTAGCATGGCCGGCGATGTCCCCGCAGTAGCCCCTGCCTTGTGGCTACCATTTTGGGGGCGGGGGGGGACAGTGAAAGCGTCCCCTCCCCATGGCAGCGGACAGAGCTGCCTTTCACCAGCTCCCACGGCAGTGGCAATGGCCTCGCCGGGAACACAGCGGGCCTTGTTCTCCCCCGGCCGGCACCGCGCTCCAGCCCTGGGGCAGCCACCTCCCTTCCCCGGGCGGCCGGGAGACGGTGCGGGGACCCTCCTGGGGCTGCTTTACCGGGTGCTTTGGCTCCTTGTCCCCGCGTGGCCCCAGCGTGTTTCCTGGGGGGAAGGGGGTGGCCGTATCCTGTCTCAGCAGAGGAAAGCAGGAGGAGGCGCAGAGATCAGGGAAATAATCGTGGGAGTGGGAAAGATGAGACCCGGGGGGGGGGAGGGGGAAATATGGCTTTATCCAGGGAAAAGTGTTGCTCAGCCTTTGATGGGAAGGAAAACCAAAGCGCAGTGGGCGGCACGTGGCGGAGATGGAGAGAGCGCTGTCCCTGCTTCTGCTGGCAATGCTGACTGGGGCGGTGAACCGGGGCCTGGTTTGCTCTGGAGCTGCAGGGGCAGCCCCGCGACGGGCAGCTGAGGCCTGGCGCAGTTAATACACCAGTGGGAGGGGGAGCAGGTGGTGCCAGGCGGGGGCTGTGTGGGTCTGACCCTTGGAGAGCAGGGGGGCTCTCCCTGTGGGACTGGACTCTGGCCACCATCCCCTTCCCACCCCTCCTCAGGCTTCCTCCAGCGGTGCCCGGCCCCGCACCCTGACAGCACCCCGCACCCCTGCCCCGACTGTCCCCAGGGGGCTCTGAAATAGGGCTGACCCACCCCCTTGTCCTACTCCCTCCTCCCTGGAGCTCCGGCNGCCCCATCCTTCCCCCTCCCCAGGACCCAGAACCACTGGCTCAGTGCCCACAACTCGGCTGCAGCCACTTCCTGGCACTAAATTACCCTGAGCCGCCCCGCTGCTCGTCAGCCACTAATTACTTTAAAAGGGAAGGACTGGTGCTCGCTCTTGCCCCACTTTCCCCCCGGGGCTGCTGGTGCTGGGGGGGGACCCTGTGGCCTGGGCCACCCGTCCCCTGCCCTGGCCTCCATCCCTGCCCACACTGGGCAGCGATTCCCAGCCGTTAGCTGATTCCCTGGGAAACACGTGTGGCTCAGGCTCAGCACATCGCCGCAGCCAAGCAAGAAGCCAAAATCATGTCCAGAAAACCCCTGAAGAATCGGGGAGGCAGGGGGGAAGGTCTCCATGTGGCTCTGGGCTGTTGTATTCCATCGGCCAGGCCGTGCTGGGTCACATTCCTTGGCTTTTAACGCCTTTCAATTCGGTTTTGATGATTTTTGCCCAGATTTGTACTTGCGTGGGTCCTCCCACAGCTCTGTGGTACTGGGGAGCCCTGCTGCGGGCAGCCCGGCACCCCAGCCTGCCCCGAACTGGGGCCAAACGGGCACTGGGAGCTACCAAAGGGCATGAACCTGGCCAAAAGGCGAGGCGGAGGAAAGCATGGTGGGGATTTGCCGCTCCCCACCCCTGCAAAGGCAGCTCCCCAGGCAGGCGCAGATGCATTTCCCACGGCAGATGCATTTCCCACACTGGATGCACTTCCCATGGCCGATGCACTTCCGACAACAGATTTATTTCCCACAGCAGCTGTGTTTCCCCTCTCTCCCGGGGGGATGCTGAGGGCTCGGCGGGATGCAGGGGTGGACACCCCGAAGCCTGGTGTACAGAGAGACGCCTGGCTCACCGGGAAGGCCAGCTGAGCCAGGCAAGGACTCAGAAGCCAGAAGGGCCAGAAGCTCGCAGCATGCTCTTCCCTGGGCAGCCCTGGCACGGCAGGGCGGGAGGCTCCTTGCTGAGTCAGGGTGGGACAGGGCCTGGGAGCAATTCCTCAGGGGGGGAATTAGCGGTGCTGGGAGCAGAGGCCCAGGCTGGCCGGGTTCGGCGGGCTGGGACATCACTTCCCACCCACACACCCCCCCTCTCTCTTTTCCCCGGATGCTACAGCGGAGCCGGTGCCAGGAGCTTGGGGCCATCTGGAAACGCTCATGGACAGCAGTGAGGGACCCTGCCGGAGACAAAGCCCAGCGTTTCGGCAGGGCCTGGGCTCTTTGCTGGAGGCTCCCACTCTGCCCTGCACGCCCACAGTGGGGTCAGCTCACCTCCAGTCACCCACAGACCCAAGACCCCGGGGACGGCAGGGATGCACCTGCTGCAAGGGACAGGGCTTCTGGTGGCTGGGGGGGGGGCGGGGGCACGAGTCCTGCTCAGCCTGGCCCTGGCAGGCACCAGGCAGCCCTGCCAGGATCCACCCCCACCAGGCAGCTCCCGGCTTCCCAAAAATAGGCTGGAGAAGCCTGACCTGGAAAAGACCCCAGGAGCTCAGCGTCCTGCAGGCCCTGCTGTGCCAAGGCAGTGCTGGCTGCGCCACTGGAGCGGGGATGATGGGGGTGACCGGAGTTGGCGATGGCTCTCGCTGCCCGCTTGGCACCACCACAGGAGAAACTGTGCTTCCTCCTCTTCCTCTGCACGCCAGAGTATGATCTCGCTGTGTGCCACTGAGTAGAGGACCCGGAAAGCAGAGAGGAAGCCAGGCTTGGCGCAGAGGAAGAACTGGGGCTGGGATACACCGAGCAGTGACCGGCCAGCCTCAAGGCCGGAGGAAACGACGCTGGGGACGGACAGAAGAGCCGTGGGGCCCTGGGAGGGGTTGAACCTGCTGCCTGTGCGTGCCACAGGCAGGACCGAAGGTGCCAGTGCAGCTCTGCTGTGGGTGGGATGCACACGCCGGCAATGTTGAGCTCAACACACGTGCGCTGCTCGTGACTGTCATCTCCCCTTCACACCCACCCCGTGGCCACCAGCCCTGCTCCCTGTGGTGCCAGAGCCTTCGTCTCATGGGGAGGAAAGTCATTTCTGGGGCCGCAGGGGCAACACATGAGGTGACGGTGGAGCAGACAGTCTGCAGGTCTGCTTCAGCACACCTTAGCATCCGTCATCTTCTCACCTCTAGCAGCTCCAAGGCTTCCCCCGTCACATCCCAGGGTAGCTCTGAGGGCGCACCAGCCGCTCCCTTATCCAACTAAAATCTTGCTTGTGCAGTCCCGTTTCGCAGCCTGCCAGAGGAAAGCTCTCACCCCTCTCCCGCAGGCACCAGCAGAGCAGGAAGATCAGCTCGCCCTGCGTGCAGAAGTGGCCCAAGTCCCCACTACCGTCACTCATTTTTCCTGGGCGGTGGCCAATGGCAAAACTCAAAATAAATATTTCCCTCGCCTCCAGCCCCACCCACCCCGCGCTAGACAGCAGCTGCAGAGGATTAGCATCACCCTGGAGGTGTAATCCCTCTACAAAAGACAACATTTGGCCCAAGACGTCCAGGGAGATGCAGAACAGGAGGCAGAGGGGGCAAGGAGCAAAGTTTGGCCCATATTTTTTTTCTCGATTCCTGCATATCACCTCCGTGATCAGAGCTCTGTGCTTTGTGTTACGATCTACTTAACAGCAAGAAGACAAAGAGTAAAGGGAAGGCCACTGGCGGGGACAGAAGCCCGTATCAGTGTCCTGCCACTCCGCTGGGCTGGACTCTCCCCCAGCCTGCTTCTGCCCCAGCAGCAGAGCAAACAGAGAGAAAGCTTTCCAAGAAACCTCTGTTGTGTGCTTCCCCTGGCAGCTGCTGCCACCTGCCCAGGCAGAGCCACCGGAGCCCAGGGATGTCCCAAGCCTTGGCTTGCACCACACGGTGACTGCCAGCTGCTCCATGCTCAGTCCCAGCATGTCTGCTCCCTGCCTCAAGCCGGGGAGGGTTGCTCTCCCGGCCCTCGCTCCAAGGTGCTGCAGCCCGTGTGCTCACCCTCCTGCAGCAACCGAGATTTCAAAGGGAAGCTCTGCCTTTGATGTAGAAAGCCAGCTCCCAGCATTTCGGTCCCGATCAAAGTGCCCAAGCGCAGGACCTTGCCCCAGCCCATGGGAGAGGAAGGTGAACAGCCAGCAGAGGCGAGGAAAACTCATCTTTGGACAGGCCCTGCTCCGCCCCGGGTCGAACCCAGGGCTCCCCGTGAAGAAAGATTCCTTTCTCTCCCACTAGACATGAACTGCAATAAGGACTTAAGCAGGAAGGAAGGAGCAGGCCACCCACAGACAGGTGAATGAGCAGCTATTTAAGGCCTTTTCCCGCAGGCTGAAACCTCCGCACTGAACCAGGACCATCCCCGCTCCTGCCTTGCACCAAGCGGGGGCTGCCCCGAGAGCACGCAGGCAGTAGCCATTCTCAGGGCAGGCTCCCATCTCTGTACCTACGTCCTTCCCGCTTTCCTCCACTCTTTCCACCTAGGAGAACGTTGCCGGGTCAAGAGCCATAACCAAAGCAGTAAGAAGCTGGGTGCTTCATCGCGGGAGTTTTGCTGGTGCACATTCACTCTAAGAAACGACTGCCGAGAGGACGCCGGTGACATTGCGGCCTTGCCACCAGCAGCATCCTCCTCTCCCGCAGGGAGAGCATCCGAACTTCACTTGCCTTCAGCAAGATGCTTAAAGTTTTAATGGGAGAGGGGAATTAGAAGAGGACGATTTTTGAAGAACACCGCATAAATCCACCATCATCTGGGCCTAAAGGAAAGAGCCAGTATCTGATGATGTTCCACTTTGTGCAGCATGTAAACAGGAAGATACAGTATTTTATTTCCTATTTAAAAAATATACAGACGGTCCACATGGATGTAAGGGTTTGTGGCTGGGAGTTTACTCCAGCAAATCCGCTGGCACAGCTCCTAGAGGCCGGGCAGGAATTGGCAGCAGGGCCCATCTAATCTCTCCGCAGAGACAACTGGCCCTGGGGAGCCCAGCCCCTCTTAAACACATTAAGGTCACTCACTCGGAGCAAGCCCCACTCCTCCAGGACAAGGGACCACTCCAGCGCAGGCCCCAGCGGGGCAGGAAAAGGCAGCAGCAGCTCCTGGGGAGTGCTCAGCCACCAACAACTACCAAAAATACAGGCTCATGAAGGAGGGCTTGTGGGTAAGGATGCACACGCTTTACCCCGCCGGATCCGATGGATTCCCTCAGCAGCTCCCCCAGCCCTGGCAAGCTTTGCAAACATGGCAGGAAAGCCTCACCACGGACTTCATTAAGGCCGAGCCTTGTCACACGGTACAGTGCAATTCCACTTCACAAATCTCAAGTCCAGCCAAGCCTTGACAGACGTCAGAGCAAGATGGATGGTGCCTTCCCATGCGGGCTGCCTTGGCTTGGCTCCTTAAGAGCTACCAAGCTATTCAAGCTGCTATAAAAATTGGAAAGGTCTTCTGCAGAAAGCCTTCTGCAAGTGCAAACCAGCACCACGTGGCAGCACGGGGTCAGCACCTCCAGTTCAAAGCCCACTAGCTTTAAAGGAGCAAATAAGGCAGCTGCATGCATTCTGAGAGCTGGCCACAGAGGTAGAGCGGAGCCCAAACAGAGGAGCTGCTGACCCTGAGGGTGCAGAGACATAACGAACCTTTAAAGCAGGTGGAGAGGCAGTGGTCAGAATTAAACCCATACCCTGGGGCAGATGTCCCCCAATAGGCTCCTGGGAGAGATCAGCTTTGTTTTACAGGACAATACTGACAGTGAAATCTTCCCAATTCACTGCACAGCCCAATGCCAGGGGAGGATCAGTGCCCACAGTTGGTACCTACTCAGCCGAGTAGCCACGGGGGGCTCAGCCCCAGGGAGGAAAGGCATCAGCTGCTCCCAGACTCTCCCTGTTACTGGCGGAGGTCTGCGGCCTCCCCTCCGCAAGCCTTTCCACAACAAAGGCAGATTGGTTTGAGGCAGGGAAGGGCAGCTTCAGCACAGGAAAAGACTTCCGCTCCCGTTATGCTGCTTTGCTAAACCTCCCCTTTGATCCCTGGGGAAAGGGACAATTTGGCAGCTGGAAGACTATTGTCTGCCTCTCGCTCCAAGTAGCTGCTAAAGGCTTTGTTGAGAGGTGGAGTGAGTTGTTTAACTACACAGCCAACAGAGCGGTGTCCTAACAGGCAGGTAAGACCAATTTGTCACTGCTGGGAAAACAGCTTCAAGTAAGAAGAGAATGAAAAATCCATTCCCATGTACTACAAGTGGACAGCGGGAGTTTTCATCATAGGAGAGTACCACAAATCTCATGGACTGAAGACAGATCCTGTCTCCTCTACGGAAACCTTACTATTTTTCCGCTTTCGTGTTGTTCATGTCTGTGCTATCCCTTAAACAGCGAGGCTGCCAATCAAAGTCAAATTTGAGGGAAATTCTAACACCTGGGGTCCTAAAGAAATTCTTCAGCACTTTCTGCAGTGCTAACATATGCAGGTTAAAGGATCCATCAAAGGAGGAAGAAGCCAGAAGCAGACTTACAGAGTCAAGTGTTTAATAACTTTCCAAGAGTATTACGTCCATATTTAGAGCATATATAAAATAAGAGATGGAAAACAAGGAAAGAAAAAATAAAATTGGTATCTTCAAGAGGGCACACTTAACCCCGTAATTCCTGCTGAATCTTCTCTTCGGAGGCACAGTGGCTGCTTGGAGCAACCCCTCTGTGCAACTCAAGATCAGGTACCAGGCCACTTGCAGTGTTTAGGCGCAGCACTTTCAGAACAGCTAGGAAAACTCTGATTCTGTACAACTCGCACACCAACAACATCGTCCCAGACCTGTTACATGGTTAATTGTGTCCTGTCCAGAAGAGGGATATCGGATGAATCAAAGTTACCCCAGGCAAGGTGAGCTGATCTAAAACTTGGTCTCAGCAGGGCCTTCTCTTCCACCTCCTTTTGTTTTTCTACTGACCCCAACCATTTCTCGCACCTCTTCCCAATGTGGTGTTATTGCTGGACAGAGCAAGGAGAAGAAAGGAGACACTTATTAGACTCAGCAGCACCAAGACAACTGTACTGTGAGGGCTCCAAGCATTCCCCAGACACCCCCGGGAGGCTGCTACAGCCCAGAAGGCAGTGACAGGTTCCCCCCTGGCGTTAACACTGCCTTCTACCCCCCACTAACATCAGCACCCAACATCTTCCCACAGCTCCTTGGGATTTTGCCCATTGTTTTCCCTTCTCTGGTAAAAGAAGCATCTGCATTGGGGCAGGCCAGCCCTGCCAAAGACGGTGCTTCCTCACAAGCCTCAAGACTGCTGCCGATATGCCAGGGACTCCTCTCCCATCACCACAAGAGCAGAGCTTGGCGTCTCCTCCTGCTGGGCAGCCACAACTTTGCCTATCCCTTTCCCACCTCATAGCACCACCGTCTGCACCGGGCAGGGAAGAGATCAGAATGGACTGAGTTTGGGCTAGAGGGACACAAACAGCATCTCTCCTGGAAGACAAGTGTGGAGCTGCAGCTAGCTCTGAAGAGCAAAGCCGCTGTGCTGAATCATGGGTGAAAGTTCCGGAGAGATGCCGGGAGGCTGCCACCCTGCCCAGAGTCCTTCAACCCGAACAGGAAGAACGTGGGGAGCAGCTGCACGGCCCACCCTGCTCCTAGATGAGAATGACAACTTCCACGTGTTTTGGCAGGAAAGCCACTCAGCAAGGCACCCCCCGACAGACTGCTCACCCTGGCAACAGCGAGGGTGCTCCCTGGCTGACGGCCAAAGCTAGTAAGAACTCTACTGCTAGAAGAAACTCTGGATTGTGAAGGCAGCGGGAAGAGGAATGCGAGCCTGGCCCAGCTGCTGCTCCCACCCTCCTTGCCCACAGCTAGCTCACCTTGGCCTTGTTCTGGACAGGCAGGTACAGCTTGAACTCAGCTGGGAGCTCATCCTCTGAGTAGAGCCGGTCAGAGAAGTACACTCGTCGGATGCGACAGTTGGCGTGGATCTGAGAGTCAGAACAAAGAGTCAGGCCATTTTCCATATGTTCTTTCCACATCCAGCTTCACTGTCATGCAGCAGCTGGGATTCCTTGGCTCAGCAGCTGGAGAAGAGACCTCACTGCCTCTCTCCGAATCTGACAGGGCATCAGAGAAGAAACATTGGCCCATGCCCTCTGCTTTGCATTAGATGCTCTCTCCAGTGATGCAAGCTGGCTCAAGAGATTTGGCCAAGCTCTGGCATCTCTGCAAATTGAGATCTGCCTTAGTCACTTAGAAGGTTCTTTGCTATGAACCCACCTCTGCCTCTCCACTGAGAGCAGCATTTGCCAAAACACTCTCCGCCTCAGTTTGCTGCATTTTTAACACTGCCTCTTCAGGGCCTCCCTGAGGTCAGGAATGAGACTGTTCAGTCTGCACTGCCTCCGCTATCAGCTGGCAGTGAAGGAGTCGCTCTAGTCCCCCCCTTCATGGGTATGTGAGACATTTCCCCATTGACTGCCTGCTCATCTCAGGTCTTTACCAGCCAGGCACCCACTCGGCCGGTCGCTGTCTGGTATATCCGGACAGTAAGCCAGCACACAGCTAATTCCTGGCTGACCTCCACCCAGCAGGATGCGTGGCATGCTGCAGGGAACTCTAGAGGGACTGCAACTCCTACTGTAATGGATGGCCAGCAAGAGAAACAAGATGGAAATGGGCTCCTTCATCTCAGTCTAGTCCAGAGAAGCGAGGCAGCACCAAGACCTCTGCTGCCTCAGTTGCATTTTTGCTCCCCTCCCACAGTGCTCTGCAAAAAGCGGGACTGGCAAAAGAACCAGTCAGAGCAAAACTTGTATTCCCAATATCCAGCAAGGCTGTCCCAACCAGCAGAAAGATTACCTACCCGCTGGTTTTTGTGGGCAGGACATGCCTGCTTCTCACCTGAACTCTCAGGGTCTCGATGTAATTTGTCCCATAAGCCCGGCGCGTGAAGTCCGACAGGTTGAACTGGATTTGGTTCCAGCCATCGTCCAGCCGCATGGGCATGGTGCAGATGAAGGGCTTCACCCGAGTCGTGCTCTGGTAGTTACTCGCCCGGAAACGCCGGCGTACGTTCTTATCATCCAGCACCTGGGGCAAGGAAGGAAAACTGCTGACCCCAGGGGCCCCCAGCTCCCTGAGACAGCAGCTGTTCTAGACTCAGGCTCTACCTGTCTCTGAGAGAGAGGTCTCCTACTCCCACCCCTCCACTTCACAGCAGAAGTATTTTTAACACAGGAAACAGACCCATTTTCAGGAATAGCAACAATGTGCTTGTGAGCTGACTGACGCTCCCATAGCAGAAGATCTGACACATCACATGGCCAAGACAGCAAAATCGTTTGAGCGGACCACATGGTGTCTGGGAGAAGTTCCAACAGAAGACTGTGGGCTCCCTGGCACCTTCCTTGCTGGTCCTTGGAAGGGCCTCCCTGCTGCACACTCCTCACCTGCACTTCAAAAGTGAAGTATTTCTTCAGGTTCTTGATGATCATCACTAGGAAAGGTAGTTTGATGCCCAGGGTCTTCTTTGGGTCAGCAGGGCACGTGATGTACGTGGTACTGAGGGGGATAGAAAAACACTTTAGGTTCTCACACAGCACAAAGCACACAGCCTGAGTCCCAAGTCTCTCCCTTGATCTAACGCAGTCTCGGAGGCCAGGCAGAAAAAGATAGCTGTGATCCTAAGATCTCACCAACAACCAAGGCTTCCTGTATCAGGAGAGAGAGTTTCAGAGGTAGCTGCAGGGAGAACAAGACAAAAGGCCCAAAGAATGCATTTCAAATCCCAGTTTTCTCACCCTGGGCATGAAACACCTTCCTGGACAGCTTCACCTCCCCAGTTTCAAGGCCACGTCAGCACTGCTTCTTAACAGAACCTCCTCTTCCCCTTGACTGAACAGGTAGAGCCCTCCAGAGCACAGCAGAGGCCCCGTGTGCTCTATATGGCTGGGAAAACAGAGGTCATGAGCCCTAGAAGTACACGTCACGCCTGGCAAGTTCTGTATCAACACATCTTGGGAGGAAGAGAAGCGTTGGCTCAGCCTGTCTGCAGGAGAGGAGTCTCCGCTGCCCTTATAAGGAGCGCCCTGCTCTGAATCACCCCTGGAGAAGCCTTGGAGACTCTGAACCCGCTCATGGAGCTGGCGTCTCTCTCCCCAGTTGATGGAGACGAGGTTGCTAAGTGAAGCACCATAAGCAACTCCCCTCATAAATCTCCCTTTGATCTTTCTGCTGTCAGGAGAGCAGCTGTCACATGGGGAGAGCAGCAGAGCAAGCCTAAGACAATAAAAGATGCAGAAGGCAGAGTGCTGCTTTCTCAGTAATTGGCAGCACTGACTGAGGACCGGGTATCAAATATAGCTTTTTTCCCTGAAGTGATGGAAAAATAATGGGACTATATTTTTATTTTTTATCCCTTAGCCCCACTGAAGATAACAGAGAGCTCTACAAGCACATCCAGGAAAAGGCACAGTACAGTGCCACATAGGGGTATCAGTGATCATATTCTTCAATTTACTGACAAAGAGATTGCAGCAGAGGAGGAGACGTCTGCGAGGCACTGACATCTTTCACTCTGCTCCAGGGCCAATCCCCCAGGGCACACAAGGGCAGAAGATGATGCCTTCTCCTACCTGACATTAGTTCCTTCGATCTCCAGCACCAGCGACTGAATGTCATTGTCGGTGATTCGCTTGATGTGGCCATTGCGCACCTGGAAGAAAAGTGGGGCAGTCAGCACAGACTTTACTTGAGAGGGAAACAAGAGGCACCCACAGCTCTACTGAGAGGGGCAAAAAGATCCCAGGAGGACCCATCTATGTTTGCTTGGCTCCTATTGTCCTGGACATCACTGTTTCCAAGGCTTTGATCGCTGCCCCGGAAAGCCAGGACTCCAAGCAAGAGTTTATGGCCCAGCATGCTGCACAGACACCAAGTGCAAGACTTCGATTTATCAAAATATGCTACAGTGAACACAAGTGACTCAAGCCTTGTGTTAGAGGCCCAAATAAACAAACATAAAAGTGTCAGAGCAAGATCAAACCAGAGTGTGATAAGGGGTGAAAACAAGTACGAGCAATACAGGGGCAAGTTAAGGGAGCCACCAGCCAGCCACTGGTCACCACGGGGTCTTAATCTCTACTGCTGGGCATGGCTGACTGCCTCTGTGGAAGAGCAGGACAAGAGGACAGAGCTTGGTTAAAATCCTTCATAATTACAGCGCACGCAGGCGCATAGCCATCATCTGCTCTGCTGAGGGGCACAGGGATTTGGCTACTCGGATGCAGCCAGCTCCCCACAGAGCTCAGGGAGGCCAGGGCCAGAACCAGGAGCCAACACAAATTCATTTTTCTCCACAAGCAACATGGCTGAATCCCAGGGTCTGAGGATTTATTTTTATTTTAATGAAGCAGCTTAGTTCCCATCAAATTTATCTCCATTTAAAAGGCACTTTGCTAATTAAGCCCTCTGCTCTTCCCCAATGCTAGATCAGCGAATTGCAATGCTCCTTCCGGCTCCATGAATTAATTTCTTTAGCACCTATCACCGCTGCTAATATAAAGGATACATTAAGCTTCTAACAGGATGGTTCCAGTCATGAGCTACAAAACGATTTACAGGTTTAGCAATTAATCTTCAAAGTTCATTTCTTCAGAGGGACCTACCTGGGTGATGTTGCATACGTTTGCTGGAAGAAAGAGATAAGCACTGTGAGCAGCCCACCCTCCCCGGCCTGTCTTTACACTAAGCAGTTGCATGAAACCTCAGCCTGGATCACCCAGCTGCTGCTGCTAAGTGCAGATCACCCTGCCAGTCTGCTCTTAACTCTGCTTCAAGCCCGCACAGATACTCCCAGAAAACATTAAGCTCAGAGAGAGGACCCTTACAGGAGAACCATATCTCTCCTTTGCATCAAATGCAACTCCCATGGATTCATAGGTCTGTTCAGGAGAAACCAACTGCCTGAGGTCTGGATGAGTTGCCTTTTTTTTTTAAAAAAAAAAATAAAAATCACCAGCCCCAAAGAAGCCCCGTGTATCTCTCTGTATTTGAAGCAGTGATTGGCATACGGAAAATTAAACCCTGGAAGCCACAAGGATAGAGGATGTGTGCGGACTCAACACTGGGAAATAACCCTACGTAAGCAGGTGACAGCAGTGCACCACAAAGCCTGCCTCCACGCCACGTAAGACAGCTTTCACCAAGGATAGCTTATGGCTCCACAGAGGGAAAAAGGTTCAGGTTTGGGCTTCTCTGGAAAGGACAGTAACAGAGAAAACAGCTAAACATGCTTTAAACCAATTAGTCAGCAGTGTTTCTATCTGTAACCAGGTCCCCTTCCTTAGCCTGTGAAGGCTTTCCTTCCCCCGATTACAGGGACAATGAAAAGAAGCCCCTTTTCCTCCTCAGAATTGCCACAAACAGGATGAAAGACAGCAGAACAGAGAGAAGTACAAAACGGTCAGGCTGCAGCAAAGCCCTTCCTCCTGGTCCTATGTAGCTCAGGGTAAGTTTTTGTGAGCTGCACTACTGCCCAGCTGTAGGGAGACAGTGGCCAGCTCGCGCAGGCGCCCTTCTGCACAAAAGCCAGCCTGTCTGCATGTCCCTGCAGCCAGCGCTGGCAGGACAGACACACAGAGATCTGGAGCAGGACATCCAGCACCGGCTGGATCAGAAGTCCAAGCAGCCTCACCGTTTCGGTAAGATAAGGCTGAATGGCATGAGAAGTGCTCACCGCCAACGGTGGCTCAAAGCGCTGCCCTCTAGGACTCGGTGGTGCCAAGCGCCCCAGCTTGGCCCCTCGGCTCGCTCCAGAGCCCAGCTCCCCGCTGGAGGCCGAGCTTGCCTCCTGCCTGCCTCGGGAACCACCTCCCTGATAGAGGAAACGTTTTGGTCACAGCCAGAGGAGCACTTCTCTTCCCCTGCCAGCTGTGGGGGTCCCTTCCCAATGGGCTCACACAGACCACGCGGTGACCTCTGGCTCCATCAGGCACAGCCACCAGCTCTGTGCAGTGCAGGGCGGGAGGGACGGTCCTGCTGTGCTCGTAGTGACTACTCAGCAAGAGCTCCCCGTCTTCAGGGGCTTTCCTCTACCTCATGGAAGCTCAGAAAGAGAAGATTTCAGAAAACTTTAGAAATCTAAACAAAACACTCCACATTTCTACTTGGTCAATATTTTCTAGCCATCTTAAGCCTATAAAGGTGGATTTTTGAAGCTGGAAAAAAGGGCAATACCCCTCTTAGAAAATAAAAGTTCTTCAAATGCCTAATATCCTCTGAATCAGGACAAATGGGATGTTACCTGCCGCCTAAAGACAAGACGAAAAAGCTTTTTTTGCAGATGCAAACCTCAAATCTCATGGGGTTTGGAGGAAGCAGCAGCTTCACAGTTACTTGTGTCTGAACACATATATTTCTTAGGGCTGCCATTGCTGCTAGCAACACTAGTCAAATCTAACAAAGACCAGAGGAAAAGCAGAAAGGGGCAATCTTCCCCAGGCCCAGCCGCCCACCCGCCAGCAGACGGGCCACCACGGTCCAAGGCCGACCTCTGGAGGCTTGCTCCCGCATTGTTGCCAGCCGCCCCGTTGTTAGGCGATGGGCTTGTGCCAGCAACAGCAAGCTGAAACACGGCGGGCACCGTCGCCCAGACTACTGTAGGCATGGGTACGCCCTTGCCGTGGGACAGGCCAGCACTTCCCAAAGCCAGTGGTGGGTCCAGAACTGGCATGAGGCCCTTATGCCACCTCCTTCCCCCGGGAGGGGAGAAGGGGCAAAACAAGAGGAAAAAGCAGGAGCTACTTGGCTGTGCAGGATCACTTGGTGCAGACAAGTTTAGGGGAAGAGGAGCAAGCAGCACAGACTGCTACACTCGAGATGCAGAGATCTGGAACAACCCAGACACGGATGCTGTGTAAGAGAATTAACAAGTCAGCCAAGGGCTGCACGAGAGGACCCTGCCCCGGCGTTTGCAGGGACTTGATCCTGGCTGTGCTTATCAGTGAAATTGCTATCTGCATCCTGGTGGCAGAGCATGCATTTGACATTCAGACAGTTATTGAACGCTAGCTGACCTTCTGCCCTCCCAACAGCATTTGAAATTGCTAACGATATTCCACGTCGACGTGCCAGCAAAAGGAATATGGAGAAATCAGCAAGACGATCGATAGGTTTGACAAGATTCATCAAACTATTCCCATCTGCTCTGCAGAAGAGTGTCAGTGAGCCCCCTGGAGACTGGTTGGTGTGTCTCCACGCATCAGTGGGGGGACCATGGTGGCAGGACGCTGCAGGAATAAACAGAGAACTCTGAACAACAAAGTGCTGGAAGGCAAACAGAAAACACCTTGCAAACAGGTCTCCAAACCAGGCACGTGCAGCGCTGGAAGGCAGGAGAAGAGAGCACAGCCCAGCAGTTACCAGATCTCTGTGGACAAGGCTGAAGCAGAAACCTCTGCCTGCAAGGACAGTGGGACAGTCACCGTGCTCTTCCCAAGGTCTGAAGACTTCAGTCCTGCCAGAGTCCCCTGGGACAGGATGCTGGTTGCCAGGACAGATTGGGCTTGGCAGGGTTTGCTGCCAAGGCCTGTCCAGAGCTTACCCACAGCCCCCAAGGGAGCAGGGAAGAACTGTATCCTACTACTTAGAGGGAGGTTACAAATGCTCACAACAAGGAAAGGCTTCCAGTGCCCCATTTCTGCACCTATATCAAATGAAGGAGCCTCTACTTCACACTGTCTCCATCAGCACAAGCAGTGCACATCCTACTAGGGCTGAACAAGAAATGGTTTCCCCCATGTCACAAAAGCTCAAGATTCCTTAAGATCTTAAAAAAAAAAAAAGAAAAACAAAAAAGGAAATCACTGTCTGCTGGTACATTTTGCAAGGATAAGAGAATTCACATTAGGACAGCTATGAATACAGTAATCAGGGCATTCACCTAGGACATGGCAGAACATCAAATCCCTTGTTTCCAATTCCCACCAAAACTACAGTTGCATTTTATGCAACCCTGAAGAGAGCAGTGATCATTTACTTATGCAAAGTGATTTTTCCAGAAACCCTAACCCTAACCCTCTCCTGTGGCAATGCCACAGCTGGACCATTCGTCAGATGTCTGTGTTTGGACAGATCAGTATTTTCCAATAAATAAACAAACCAACCAACTGGAAAAATCCCTCTACTCCACACTCGTGAGACCCCACCTGGAGTACTGCATCCAGCTCTGGAGTCCCCAACATAAGAAGGACATGGACCTGCTGGAGCGTGTCCAGAGGAGGGCCACGAGGATGATCCGAGGGCTGGAGCACCTCTCCTATGAGCAGAGGC
>VUYV01000486.1:114623-151178 GCA_008711295.1 Anarhynchus alexandrinus | reverse complement strand
AGGTGTTCAAGGCCAGGCTGGACGTGGCCTTGGGCAACCTGGTCTAGTGGGAGGTGTCCCTGCCTATGGCAGGGGGGTTGGAACTCGATGATCTTCAAGGTCCTTTCCAACCTAAACCATTCTATAATTCTATGATTTCTGGACATTTACTCACTTCATGAACACACTGCCCAAGCCAGATGCCAACCTGCCCCTCTGCTGCCAGTCTGGCAAGTTCTTGCCTCGAGCCAGAGAGGCTTCATCAACAACTCAGCACCCAGCTCCCCACTTGCAGCACCCAAACCATCAGCAGCACTTCCCCATGCTGTGAGTTCACGCAGTCTTCGCACTGCCCAACACACGACTCAGCAGCACAAGCAGGGTTTTCTGAAGGGGCTGAGCAGGGGAGATGACACCCACGCACAGTGGGGTGAAGACCTGAGGGACTCCTCTTTCTTAGCCCCAAGGCAGCGAGATGCCCTAAGTGCCGCCCTTCACCTCCTGCTGCTGCAAACACACCACAGATGTCAGATCAGGAATGCCAAAGCTATTACAAACCCACCACCCCAACTCCTTTTAAATGGAAAAGCGAGGTGAAAGAGCAAGCAACATTGCTATCTGCAGGCACAAAACCCACTCTGGTTTCACACCACACCTTTGTGAGCAGGGCGATTCTCACAACAAGCTCGCCTAAGCTGGCTGTGTTTCCTCAGGACAGACAGACCTCTGAGGGAGAAAGAGCAGGTGCACACAGCCCTGCTGCTCACAGGGACACAGGGCTGCTGCCACCGGGCAGTGCCAGAGGAGCCCAGCCACATGCAAGCCCCACAGCAGGTGATGGAAACAGCCTGCACACCCAGCTGCTGTTCTTGGGAACAGCAGCGCTAATTTTTCATCAGTCCTTTCTGGCCAATCCAGTGACTATTGCACCCGAACGGACCACTGCTTATGTCCACCCTGCAAGCAGAGCTCATGCTGGCCACCCCACGAGCTGGACAATTGCAACGGTATCACCCTGCACAGGACAATTCATGTTGCAAGGTACCTCAGGAGGTCTCCAGTCCAATCTCCACCTCCAAGCAGGGTTAGCCCAGATTGCTTAAGGCTTTATCCAGTCTGGAAGCATGCTACTAGCCTTTGACTAAGAGTCTTTAACACGTCTCATCCTCACACCATCCAAATAAGCTGCCAATCCTTTTTTAAAGTCATGAATATTTGTGCAAAAGCCCTACCACAGGCACATGCAGACAGCAGGGCAACCAAGTTCTTCTCAGAGCTGCATGGGTACCTCACTGATGGCAAAAGGGATGGGTCTGCACTGCCTGTCCCCCATCCCACGACTTGTAAATGCTCACGTGAGCCCACTAAGGTCAAACACCACTGCTGTCCGTTGAACTGCCTTGAAGGCTTTCAACCCTGCTGAAATCACAAGAAATTCAGGTTAGGTTCAAGCACAAGTAACCGAATACTCATTGCAGCCTCAGAGAGGGAAGCCTGCTCTCAGACAGCATAACAAGTGTTTTGCTGAATCGCTTTTAGGCAACGATGCAACCATGGGTGCTTTGCGAAGGGGAGGAAGCAGCAGGTCTCAACACCTCCAAGCTTCCTGATACGGGCTGCCTGATGCGAGATACCCAGGAGAAGGCAGGGAACTTCTTCAGGAGATTCCAGGGAGACCTTATAGCAGCAGCCTTCCAGCATCTGAAGGGGGCCTACAAGAAAGCTAGAGAGGGACTTCTTCCAAGGGCATGTAGTGATAGGACGAGGGGGAATGGCTTCAAACTGGAAGAAAGTAGATTTAGATGAGATATTAGGAAGAAATTTTTCACTGTGAGGGTGGTGAGCCCCTGGCCCAGGTTGCCCAGAGAAGCTGTGGCTGCCCCATCCCTGGAGGTGTTCAAGGCCAGGTTGGACGGGGCTTGGAGCAACCTGGGCTGGTGGGAGGGGTCCCTGCCCAGGGCAGGGGGGTGGAACTGGATGATCTTTAAGGTCCCTTCCAACCTAAACCATTCTATGATTTTATGACCCTCAGCAGAGCCACTCTAGAAACAGAGAGAAAGGAAAAATAAACAGATCAAACATTCGTGACTTCTTGTACCCCCTAAAAGCCACCACACAGCCTATGTTTAAATACCCTTAGCAAGCCTGTTTAAAAAAATGGGTCACATAGGAGAGAAGATCCCCACACTCAATTATATCCAGCTACCATAGGGAAGTGTCATTTTGTTTTCTACTGCTTATTTCCAGCGTTCGACGTTTTTTGCAGTTTCTTGCCACGCTGCATCTCCTCACACCGACCCTGTCCGCTCCGCTGGCGGGGCTCTGCTGCTCACCAAAGCCCCAAAACACACTCCTCCCCCCCCAAAAAAAACCAAACCAAACCCCCGGGGGGACTCCCGGTAACCTGGCACGGGAGGTCTGCCGAGAGCGGCCCCAGGGCTGCCCGGGCCCCACACGGTGGGCCGTCGGCCCCGAACCTGCCCCGGGGAGGCTGAGGCGAGCGGCCGCGCTGCTTCCCCGGACCCGGCCCCAGCTCCGGCCCCCCGCCGCCGCCTCGTCCTCACCTTCTTGTCCCAGATCTGGAGCGGCTTGCTGCCGATGCTGTACAGCACCGAGAGGAACCCGCTCTGGAACGTATTCTTGAATATCCCGGGGCCGCGGCGGGCCGGGCCGGGCCGGACCGGGCGCTGCTCTCCCTCCCGCCACCGCCGCTCTGCGCAAGGATACGGCAGCGCGCACACACCCCCTCCCGCCGATCCTTCCGCGCTTCCGGGTGGCGGCGCCGCCGTCGTCACCAGGGACCTACTTGCCGCGCCTGCTGACTGACGCCGGATCTACTTCCGCCCGCCGCTGAGGTGGTGTGGGAGCGCGCGCTGCCATGGCAACGGGGGTGGGCGGGGCCGGGGCCGGGGAAGGCCGCGCACTGTGAGGGAGCGTTTCTCAGTGCGCGCTCTGCTGTTCCCTCCCGGGGCCTCCGCGTCTCTCCGTGCTGGTTTCACGAGGCCGGAGTGTCTGGACGGTGTTTGCTGCGATTTGCTGCTTCCCTTAGCCCCGGGCTTGCTGAGTTCCCAAGCTTCACTTGTCCCAGCAGGTGACACCCATCCGTCTGTCCACCCATCCATCCATCTGTCCGTCCATCCATCTGTCTGTTCATCCATCCTTCCATCCGTCATCCATCCATCCATCTACCCATCCATCCATCTGTCCATCCATCCATCTGTCCGTCCATCCATCCTTCCATCTGTCATCCATCCATCCACCCACCCATCCATCCATCCATCCATCCACCCACCCATCCATCCATCCATCCACCCATCCATCCATCCATCCATCCATCCACCCATCCATCCATCCATCCATCCATCCATCCATCCATCCCAGTCCCGGTGCTGCTGGAGCAGCCTGTGCACATGCCCAGTGGAAATCCGGTGTGGCTGCCCATGCCAGCAGCTCCATCAACACCCCAGTGGGGGACACTCTTAGCTGCGCCCTGCGCCTGTGGACCTGCGTTTTTGGGTAGCACTACTGCAAAGTGTGAGCGCCAGGAAGCAGCTCCTGTCACTCCCACGCCGTTTCCTGACTCAGGTCTTCCAAGATGTGGCTGGCCCCTTTCCTGGATCGCTGCGGCTGAGGGAAAAGCAAACTCCTTTGATGGGAGTGGAAGGGAAGGATGTTCTGGTCACACAATGGCAGTGAGCATGTCCCACCAGGCCATTCCTGATGCCGCCTGGGTGGGAGCTGGCCGCGGCCATATGATCAGAGCTCTGTTTCTGCCGTGCATTGATGTGGCACTAACAGGGATGTGTCGGTGCTGGAGGCTGCTGCCTCGTTAGGTCAGAAACCGCTGGAACATCTGCAAATCCATGCTGTCCAGAGGAGCCTCCTGCATATCGGCCAGTGCGGGAGGTTGTCCCAGTCCTGCTTTATGCTTGCTGTCATGGTGGCAGTTCCTCAGACAACATTTCAGGCCGGAACTGCTCCATCTCCTTGCGGAAATGGGCTGGATTCTGCACTGGCTGACACCAGAAATACCCATCGTGAGACAGACCAGTAGGAGGAAGGGGCAGGAAAGCTCTCAAACACAGCGGCGCTGTCCGTGCAATACCTCCAACTCCTGTTGCAGTACCAAGCACAAACGTATTTGCTCAAGCAAATGAAGGTGCCCAAGGAGTGAACCTTGGGAAAAAAATTTTCCCAAAAGCAAGAAACCAAAGCAGCTTCCCTCGGGTGTGAGGAACGGCTGATGGGATGTGGCTGCGCAACCTCTCCCTCCCTGCCCTCCACCAGCTGCCACTGCTTAAGCCACAACGGTGTCTCTGGCCTTTGCCAGTACCGGTCGGTGAAACCCTTCTGCAATCAGGAGTCACAGAACTCCTCGTAGAGGAGCAGACGGGTGGGCAGAGCCCCCTCCCTGCTGCCCGCCGGCCAAGGGACCATTTATTTGTCCGGGGAATCTCTGGGGCACAGGGACGCGAGCCAAACCCAGTTCATCTCCAGAAGCAGCCTGTATCTGCGCACGAGCAAGAAGAAGCAGTGTACAGCGTACAAGCCTAAATTTCCATGCTGTTTACTTATTTTTAATTGTTAGTGCGTTCGGCTCTGGCCTGGCCTCCCATAGAAAGCTTTGTCTGTTGGAGGATGTTCATCTTCATGCTCCGAGATAACAGTGCCAGCAACAACCCTTATCTCTTACTGCGTGACTGCAAAGAAATGTGGGGTTTTTTTCCCTTTTTGTGAGCCAGGATAAGATGCAGTACCTTGACAGTATAAGGGGGGGGAGGGGGGGGGGGGCTGATGCACAGCTTTACCGGGGTGAAAATTCTTTCCAGTACAGCCAGGGCCTCGCACAGCTGAAGAGCCTTAACGGGACCAGCTTGGGCTCGAAATGACATTTTTACACTGAAATATATTACATTTCTTCCTGCTGTAATAACACTCATAGCATCTATTTTCAATGTACAGACACTAAACAGCATAAAAATTACCGTTTTGAATCAGCTTTATGGTCCTGCAGTTTAACTCTGGGCCCCCTGTGTAGCTCTTGTTGCCCCATCCAAATCCTGCTGACAACTCCAGTGTCATCTCCTAGTCGTGCTTCTCCTTCCCTTGGGCTACAAATGCTCTGACCATCCCTCGCAGCATCCGGGTTCGCAGCACTTTCTCCTTCGTTTACAATTCCTCGCACAGACGAGTGGAGAAATGATCAGCTATATTTAGTCAGTGGGTTAGAGTACACTTTACATGGCACGATTAAATAACTTGTTCCCTGAATGAGATGGTAAGAGACAACTGGGACAAATATCCAGCTGCCATTCCTGAACAGCCTGCTCTTTCACACACTCTCTGCTTACCGCCTTAATGTCGTGTTTTGCTGCAAGCGATGTACGTGGAAATACATTGTGGTTTCATGTTGTCCCTGTTTCTCAATGAATTTCCATGAAAAATAATACCCGTTGCCTCTCCTCCTTCCCCAGGCACATGAGGCCTAAAGGTGAGGGCAGATGCAGAGAAGCCTAACGAGACGTTAACGCGCGTGGATAGTTGAGGCCGGCATTCGGAAAGAGGCCACTGGGAGATGGGTTTCAGTGAGACTCACACACTGATGTTATCCACCTGGAAGATTGCTGGGAAGATGTTGGTATGTTACACCACCTCCATTCCCAGTTCCCAGGGTGTAGAGCGATGGGATTTTGAGGAGCAGGTGGAAGAAAAGGCCCATCCTAAGAGAATCATAGAATGGCTTATGTTGGAAGAGACCTTAAAGATCATTTAGTCCAACCCCCTGCCCTGGGCAGGGACACCTCCCACCAGCCCAGGTTGCTCCAAGCCCCATCCAACCTGGCCTTGAACACCTCCAGGGATGGGGCAGCCACAGCTTCTCTGGGCAATCTGGGCCAGGGGCTCACCACCCTCACAGTGAAAACTTTCTTCCTAATATCTAATCTAAATATACTCTCTTCCAGTTTGAAGCCATTACCCATTGTCCTATCACTACATGCCCTTGGAAGAAGTCCCTCTCTAGCTTTCTTGTAGGCCCCCTTCAGATACTGGAAGACTGCTATAAGGTCTCCCTGGAGCCTTCTCTTCTCCAGGCTGAACAACCCCAACTCTCTCAGCCTGTCCTCACAGCAGAGGTGCTCCAGCCCTCAGAGCATCTTTGTGGCTTCCTCTGCACCCACTCCAACAGGTCTATGCCCTTCTTACGTTGGGGGACCCAGAGATGGATGCAATATTCCAGATGGGGTCTCCCCAGAGCAGAGCAGAGGGGCACAATCCCCCCCCTTGCCCTGCTGGCCACGCTGCTGGGGATGCAGCCCGGGGTGCGGGTGACTTTCTGGGCGCCAGCGCATATTGCCGGCTCATGTTGAGCTTCTCATCCACCAACACCCCTGAGTCCCTCTCCTCAGGGCTGCTCTCCATCTGTTCTCCCCCCAGCCTGTATTTGTGCTTGGGATTGCCCCGGCCCACGTGCAGGACCTTGCACTTGGCTTTGTTGAACTTCATGGGTTTGCACAGGTCCACCTCTCCAGCCTGTCCAGGTCCCTTTGGATGGCATGCCTCCCCTCCAGTGTGTGGACCGCTCCACACAGCTTGGTGTCACTGGCAAACTTGCGGAGGTTGTGCTCAATCCCAACATCCATGTTGCCAACAAAGATGTTAAGATTAAGAATAATCTGGTCCAAGAAGTGAGCAGAGGTTGTCTGCTCCAGAAATAACTGTCCACTAAAGCATTTCCTGCCCCTCAGAGCTGCCAGCAATCCGATGCCTTGAGAGGAATGAGATCTTCAGGAAGCTCCTGAAACATTGCTCCTCTGAAGTTTCACGTTGCTGGGTGCAGTTACTAGAGCCAAACCTAGCAGCTCTCTCCAGTATCCCCAAGTCTGTGCTTGCCTTGGAGTGCACAGTCCAGGTTCACGGCCTGGGAAATCCTAACCTGGACCATCACCTTCTCAGCTTAAGCCCTTGTTGGAGAGCAGATGCCTGGGACAGGCTGCATGGCCCAGTGGGCCAGCTGATGGGACGGTGCTTGGACCAGTAAAACCAGAACCAGATTCAGTCAGTACCTTTGTGAGCCAAAAGTCTTCACCGCATGGCAAAAAACAGAACAAAGCAAGGAGTGTGAGATCCTGGGATTTGTCCAGATGACTCCAGCCGTCTCTCCCAGCCTGGATTTTCCTATGGGAGAAGGACTGGATGAAGGGCAGCTATAATGAGGAAACCAAAAAGGAATTGGGCAGGAGATCCATAGCCACTACATGCAAAGGGAGGCAAGGTGCAAAAGTGCCTTTGGGTGCTGAGGGAACCTGGACGAAGGCTTTGGACCTCATGCTGGCTGAACTCCAAGCAGTGCAGGAGGAGGAGGAGGAAGCTGCGCTGCTGCAGTGCAGAGGGTGAGAAGAGAAAGGGGGTGTGAGCATCAGCGGGTGCAGAAGGAAGCAGTGCCAGTGTGTGCTGGAGCTCTTTGGCAGCTGAAATCAAAGAAGCAGGACACGCTGCCTTGGTGGGACCACCATACAATGGATGTCACAGTGGAGCAAGCGGCGAGAACGAACAAAACCTTTCTGACTCTGGACAAACTGGAGACAAAAAACGGGCAGGCAAAGAAGAGTTTATTTCTGACAAGCAACAGTTAAAAAGAGCATCCTTTAGCTGTTGACTTGGACAAGACCTGGGCTGCAGCAGGCAGGAGGTGGGAAAGGGGGGCACGACCCAACAGTGCCAGGAGAGGGATGGATGAGGCAGCAACAGCACTTGGATGTGCCACCATCCTGCAGGGACCTCAGTTCGGAACGTGCTCACAGCACTGCTTCTGCCCAGCACTTGCGGACCTCAAGTGGACTCCGTCATGGACTCCTCCCTGCAGGGACAGGCTCTCACCACTGGCCAGATCTACACCGGCCAAAAAAGTCCTGCTGAATTTAGGCACCAGAGATCAGCCCAGTCCTGGATACAAGGCTATCATGGCACCGTGCCTCGGCAATGGACCCAGCCCTGCCTTACAGCACCACTAGCTTGAACTTACCTGATGTACACATCCACGCCTGGCCCAACATCGGCACAGCTCCTGGGGCAATGCCCGAGGATGGTGTTGGCCAATTTCCACCTGTACCACTCACAGGCTTCACGCAAGGACTCACTCCTGCATTTCCACTTTGGCCACTGCCCAGGGCCAGGGGAGAGCAGCACCGTGTGGTTCTGCACCAGCAGGAGCCCGAGGCTCACTTTACCTGAGCTCCCCTCCCAGGAACCTGCAACAGCTCTACCTCTCCCAGTCAAGTCTTGCCTCAGAGGTACCCTGAGCCTGGGCAGCTGCGGTATAGGGGACAACTGTGTAGGGAAAAACACATGGGCAGTGAAGGAATGGGACAACAAAAGAGAAATGGCCATGTACAGTTGTACAGAGCCCAGATGGAGGTTTTTAGACCAGAGTTTCAAGGGGTCTGTTAACATCTAAGACCAGAGCACGGCTTGGACAACCGCCAGCATCGCAGCCAGGCTCTCCTGAGAGCTGCTGGTGAAGCACCACGTCTCTAGGGAACTCCTGCGATGCAGAGGCCCATGGGCAGGAGCTCCAAGCTCAGGGCTTTGCAGCGATGGTGCTGGGGAGGAGGAGAGTCTCAGCCCAAGAAAAAGGAAGAGATGGGAGTTCCTGGGGTGCAGAGAGCACCAGGCCCAAGCCCCATGGGCTGGGAAAAGCAGGTACCAGCATTAGCACCTCCAGAAGAGCGTGAGGGCATAAGAAGGGTCACCCCCAAAGGTGGCAAATTGCTCCTTTGCCTCTGCCCACGGTGATTTTGCACCAGTTCCTCCCACTCTCCTCAGCCAGCCTGTCCCAGTAGGGCACAGGGAACAACTCACGCTGCCAGCATCCTCCAGTGCGGTCGGTCTTGCCCCACAGCTCCCTTTCCCACTGAATACTCCTCCTCATATGCTTCTTTCAAAACTTTTATTCAACAATATAGAATTCTTTTAGTTATAATATAGAACTGTCCATTTCGATACTACATCCCCTGCCACCCCTGTGCCCTGGCGGAGACAGGCGCAAGCTGGCTACCTGTGGTCTGTCAGAGGTTAGGGGCAGGGGGGAACAGCCAGAATGGAGGAAGGAACAACTAACCAACTGCTTTGCACACCCTTCACATTTCCACGCTTTCTGGGTCAGGAAGAGCTCAACAAGGAACCAAAGGCAGAAGAACCTTTAACACTCGGAGGGAAGGGCTGCAGTCATAAAGAGGCGAGTGCCGTCCAGCCAGGCGTGCTGCCCCGCTCTCAGCCCTGCCTGCGCCACGCAGTCTGCCCGCCGTCGCTCTACACGCGCCGATAGGATGTTTGATTTGGTTCTCATTCTGCTTATGGAAAATTGGGAGCAACAGCATCGGACCTGAGGAGAGACGGGAGGAGGGAAGTGAGCATCCCAGGGCACTGCCAGCTCGACACAGAGCTCCGCCAACCCCAGGTGACGAGGAGATGGCCGGCCACGCTGCCCCACATCCTGCCACACCGCTCCCAGCCAGGCCTGGCCGCAGCCTCTGTGCCCCTCTGGATGTGGGGACAGTGGGGGATCCTCAGCCTGCTTTAGAAGGTGTGGCAGGGTGAGAGGGGAAGGCAGGGCCGAGCAAGGCAAGTGAGAGATGCAGTCCAGCAAAGCAGCGCTTTCACCGGTAGCCAGACACAACTTCGACTTTTTTCTCCCCAACCTCCTGTGTTAAGTCTCCCTCCACTGCTGCAAACATCTCCTCTAGCCCTGCTAAAGGCTCCCGTCATGCCACGTCACACTTGCAACAGGCATGGACAAGCTGGGGAAGTTGCTTACCATATCCCTCTCCTACCGCATCCCTCAATGGCTGCCGCGGTTCAGGTTTTGAGCTTTTCCTCTTCCAAGGCGCTCAGCCAAACCCATGCTCTACCTCTGTTAGAAAGCTAGGGCCAGGCCAGCTGCAAGGCTAGGCCATACAGCAGGACTCTCCCAACTTTCTCTGGGAGAAAGCACGTGAAGATGCATGTTCCCCAGCCTCCTTCCTTCCTAAGGACAAGACACTGTCTTCTCCAGCTCCCAGCTGTCCCTACAGGCAGGACAACGCTTTGCTATGGCCCAGAGGAAAGCGGGTTTTCCTGCTCCGAGTGCTGGAAAGGCCGATGGGTGCAGAGAGGAATTGGCCCAAGCTGCAGCCAAGCATCCACAGGGTGCTGGGATCAGGAGACTCCACACCCTCCTCGCTCCCAGGCTACACTTGCTCAGCTGCCGCGTTTCGCTCCAGGATGAATCTGTAACAGCTCATCCTACCCTAGAGCTGGGGTAGGGATGCGGGGAGATACGGGGCCGGTTGTTCCAGCCTCTCTGGTTACCGCAACCAGGGAAAGCCATTTACCCATTTCACTCACTGAGAAGAGCATCTCTCTTCCTCAGCTTGAGGGCACCAGGGAAAAACTTCCGATTCAGGTTTACAGAACTGATACTTCCCAAAGCACCACCTTGAAGCTCCACCATCAGGTTTGGACACTGTCAAGCACTCAAATACAGCAATCAATGTTTTTTGCCTCTCAAAATTCACACTGAACCCGTTCTTCTCCCCCATGCCTCTTCTGTCTTAGCTCTCCAGAAGCTGGGAATGCCAACACACACGAGCTGGAAAATGGACAAGTTTCCCCCAGAGAAACTTGGAAAGGCCATAAGAAACATTCGCTCCTGCCTCTTCTCAATGAAGCAATTCAATATGTGTCTAAAATGAGTTCAGAAATTGATGTTAAAACCCCAAACCAACCCTGCACAGCTTAAAAGCACGAGACCCCCCACACCTCTCAGGCCAGGCACATGGAAAGACAAAAGGCTGGAAACACTCGCCAAGGCCTTCAGCAGCATCTGCAGGAGAGTTAACGTTAGTGAGGGTCCTGTGGCATGGTGGGAACACCATAGATGACTCCTCAGCCTGCACACTGATAACTGAGCTCATGCTGCAGCTGCATCCCAGGGTGGGAGGAAAGAAGAGCTACTCCCTGCTCAGCACGTCTTCAGAAAAAGCCATCCACCCAGGCTGAGAGGAGACAAGCATGGGGGTAACGCATGTGGAAAACCCCCAACTTCCAGCCACGCATCGGTGATTTCTCTGACCAGCCATGTAAGAGACCGAGACCACTACCATGGGCACCACCTGTTTGAGTCCAGTGTACCGCAACAGCTGACTCTCACGCTGCACCCAAAACCTTCTGCCTCCTCTGTGGCCCTGTGGAAGCAGAGACAACCTGCCACAGTGAAACCCTCAGGGCTGACAGCACGAAGAACTGCAACCAAAGCCTATGAGATCCCAAAATACTCAGATAAGAGGGGCCTGGAAGAGCCAACCTGACCTCCTCGAGGAGGCGATGCCTTCAGCTTTCACGCTTTCTGGCTATCCCATAGATTGGAGACGGCAGACGTTCAGACGTATAGATATTTATTGGTTTCAGTGAATTATACAAATGGATTGACCTGCTATCGATGCCAATAGAACTTTATTGGAATATGGAATGTAAACAGATGTTTCAAATAGAAACATTGCAACCTTATAAAAAAATCAACTATTTCAACAATGCCGCAGAAGGAAATTCTGTGTTTAGGTGCTGGTGGGAAAACACTATCTCCAGCTTCTAGGTTTGAGTGTCACCAGAACCACTTGATGAAGTTACACACAGAACAAGTAGAGGAGGCAACTGTGAATTGTGGGGCTATCCCCATTGAGGGATCTGATGAAAGAACCCGCAAGATGAAACCCCCCCACCCCCCACGACAGGATCGGCACCCCGGAATTCAACAATTGGCTGACTTTGTTCAAACACTACGTGGGATCCCAAGTCCTGGATCAGTAGCCGCACAGCCCCATCCCCAACAGACCACGCCGCTAGTTGCTGATCCCTTCCCCCTCCCTGCACTCTCCTCCCCAGCCTCCTCTCCACTCCTCCATCCCGCGGTGCTGGGCTGAACCGCTCCAGAGCTCTGCTCCGGGCACAAGTCTGTGTCTGGCACAAATTCTCATGGGAGCCACGTTCATGAGGTACGTGGTTGCACACCTATCACAAGAAGTCTTGCAACACTGACTTTCCTGAGCTTGGTGGGAAAGTCTGGATAGCCCCTGCCCCCTCCTGCCACCAGCGCAGCCCTCATGCACACATTTCCAAAGCAGGTCTAATTGAGTTTCTTCTCAGCACGAGCCATTGTCAAACACACTTGGAGGGAGGATGTCACCTCTCCCCAGCAACTCGGATCAGTGCCTTCATTTTAATGCTCCAAACCAATCCTGAGATGCTGCTGGGTTTGTGGGCTGGTTTGTTGTGGAACCTCCCCTCCCTCCCCCCAACCGCCCCCCCGCTGGCATTCACAATTGAAACTGGAATTCAAGGGCCAAATTCAAGCCCAGAGTGAGCAGTAGGACTTGGACCTCAAAACCGAGTTGCGCCTGCTGACCCCCAGCCTGAATTTGGGTCATCCAGTCTACAAGTCAGAAAGGCATGTTTAGAAAGAGGCATGCTAAGGGCTGACGGTAGAATGACCAATTTGTCCCCACCAGTGTGGTGGGGAAGGCTGGACTGAGAAGGAAGAGAAGGATCCATAGAGATGTGAACCAGAATCAGTTGTGTTGAGCCCTGGGGAATATCACTACATGTTTAGCTCTTGCAAGACCATTTGCCCAGGGCTTTGGTACCACAGGGTTAGAGTTACATTAACCACAACCACCAGAGAGGAACTGAGGTTTATGACCCCCCCGCAAGGTTAGATTTCTGCCGAGTATAAAGGGGAGGGGAAGGAGGGGGGGGGGTCCTTGGTTCTTTTCCCTTCACTGTGTGACCGAAGGTTTTGCTTTTATTTGTAAACATCTTGAATTACCCGTCGTTTTCCAGTCTTCATCGCGCTGTTGTCAGGCCACTGGAGAGCACAGCGTTTTCTGAGCTGGGCTGGGACTGCTCCTTCACCACTGGATCTGCAAGAGACACAGACCAGGCAGGAAGGGGAAACAGCATTTAATGAAGCGGAAGCTCCACCCTGGCAAACTCTTCCAGAGAAACTGCCCTCAAAATCCACACAGCTGCCAAGGCTTTCCCAGAGCGGGGAGCCGAAATTTGCCCCCCACCAACCCAAGACCCCTCTCCATCCCAGCTGGCCCCAGCTTCTCCACAGACTCACAGAAATAGGGGTGTTCCATCGCCTCCTTGGCGGTCAGCCTCTGTTGATGGTCATATCGCAAGAGCTTGTCCAGGAGGTCTAGGACTTCAGGACTGACCAGGTGTCTGTTCTCACTGTGGATGAAGTTCTCCCAGCGCTTCCGGGAATGCCTGCAAAGGGACCAGCTGTCACTGGCCAGCTCCGACCAGCAAAGCAGTACCCAGAGGTCCCAGGGGAATCACCTGCCACTATCCACTTCTGAGAAGAGACGGCTGTGACGGACACTGCCTACCGCATTTCCTCGCACAAGCTACTGCTCAGCAAGTACTTGCCGAAAGGGAAAAACCCTCTTCTTCAGGTACACAGTTGTGTGCATGTCCTACGCCTGGGAAAGGCACAGTATTGCGTATTCCCTTCTGTCTACAGGGACCAGGCAACAGCATGCAGGGTGACACCCTTAGGACTAGAAGTGCTCCAGCTTGCCAGCCAGCCTCACAGAGGCTGTCCTCGCTATCCCATCCACCTCCCAACCTTTTCAGAAATCTCAACTGGGAGATTTTGAGCCCCTCAGCCCACACTCAACTCCAGTGTCTACATCTCCACTTCTAGGATGTCAACGAGCAGAAGGAAGAAACAGGGGATGGCTTGTGGATCATGGGAGCGGCAAAAGGAAAGAGCCTGCATTTCAGTGGCCTCCTGAGAGGACATGAGCAGCCAGACAGGAAGCTGGCAAGCAGCACTGTGACCCAAAAGATCAAAGCGAGGCCTTTGCTGAGATTCCTTCAAGGGGATGGACATCAGTTTATCTCCCTCTCTGTGTTACAAGGAAAAAAGACTGCGTTTCACTTCTCCACTTACTGCCCGAGGATATCATTGAAGTGCGGGTCCAGTTCTATGTGGTACTTCTTGAGATACCCATACAGCTCATCTGTGCCAAGGACCTTTGCGATGCGAACCAGCTGGAACAAAAGGCATGTTGAGAGAGAGCAGAAGTGCAGGCCACCACTCTTGCAGAAGCAGAGCTGCCCAAATCTAAGACCTCTCCTTCTAGAAACATCCCAGATGGAAGGAATATCTCCCTTGAAACTTGTTTTTGCAACATGTGCAGAAAACAAGTCTCTGACACAAGGCAGTGAAGCATAATCCCAGATGGCTTAACTAAGCATGTAGCAACATCCTCCCAGCCTGGTGGTCTGACCCCCAGAACCTCCCCAGTATACACACAGACATGAGGCGGTGACAAACATCTCAAGAAATAAGCCAGGTAGCGAAGCCTTTACTTGGTCATAATTGTCCTGGCCGTGGAAGAAGGGCTCCTTTCGGAAGATCATGCTTGCCAGCATACAGCCTAAACTCCACATGTCTAAGCTGTAGTCATACATCTGAGGGGAAAAAGGAGAAGCTGTCAGAAAAGGCATGCTCATCACAGCCTGGTTCCCCAACCGCAATGGGGCAGCCTCAGCCTTTTCACTTCACAGCCAGCCTCTTTCCAACCCAGGCAATGCCCTGGCAGGCAAAACCAGGCAATCCAAAGGTGGCCAAAGTGCAACCACAAGTGGTGTCACTGGCTAGCAAGGAGGAGGCAGACTCTTACTTGGTAGTCCACAAGGAGCTCCGGTCCCTTGAAGTACCTAGAGGCCACACGGACATTGTATTCCTGAGCTGGATGGTAGAATTCGGCCAGACCCCAGTCTATGAGCCGCAGCTGAACATGCGATAAAGAGACACAGAGTCAGGAGCCTCAGTATGAGCCGGTGAAGCCACGTTGGCCAAACCCCTCAATCCTGTGACACAAGCGTGGAGCCCGAGAGGCAGGGAGGCGCTCAGAGGACAGGAGATGCTCTCAGCAGTGCTCTGGTCAGGCTCTTCCGTTCCCCCTGCCACCAGCTGGTGGGGCAAAGCCCAGCTTAGAGAGCTCCTCTGCCTCCTGAGACCAAGCACATTTACTGCTGGGCAACTGGCTCCTTACCAGCACCACCAGCCACAGCAGACAGGTCATTGCATACTAGGGAACAGGCAAAAGCCAGCTGCCTTATCTTGCAGTTTAGAGGGTCTGGGCTGAAGGCAGTATGGATTTTTAACTAGGTGCTGAGAGCAGGAAAGGAGGCAGGAGGGGGGCCCACCACATCCTGCAAGGCAGACCATCTTCACCGCAGCTGCAGGGATGGATGACCTGCTGTGTTATTGAAGGACAGCAGGTCTAGTAAGAGATTTCCCCCTCCTTATAAACCTTGCCTTGCCTGCACAGCCACCGCTGATTGTCAGGGACAGACCTGTGGACCAGCAACTAATTCACTGCTGCAAATACCAGGTCCCTGGGGAGACAGGTACGCACAGCACCCGATGAGGTAGGAGTACCAGGACGGAGTGGGAAAGCACCCTGTGCTGCCCATTTCCATGGTAGTGAGCTGGGTACAAATGTTACCTGTGATCTAACTAGCATGCCCCAGAAGCAAGGAAGCCACCGCAGGACCAGCAGGCTGTACTACAGGAAAAGCTTATGTTCCTTAGGTAAAAATATCCACATGTGTTTTGGACAAGGCTACCCTTCTTCTGGCCAGGGTCTATGCACCCTACTGCCGCACCTCCCCAGGTGGAGATTGACAGCCCAAACCCACTCCTCTCAGCAAAGAAACCCAGCGTGGGGAGCGGGTAAAGAAAGGTTAAAGGGGTAAGTACAGCTGCCCAGGCTTTGGGTACAGACATGGCAGAGTTTCAAGTTTCCCTGGAAGAACCCTGCTTGTAAGCCCTGGTGCCACAGTACCTTTTTCTGTTGGTGGTCTATCATGACGTTGTGGGGTTTGACGTCCCTGTGCATGATCCCCATGCTGTGACAGTAATCCAGGGCCTGGCAGACACATGCACATACATTAGACATGTCTGTAACCACAGGCATAGCATTAACACTACAACAGGCAGTTCTCGGCCAGCAGCAAGAGTGCTCCATCCATGAGGAAGTGCTGCAACCCTGGCACAAGAAACTGGCATTTTCAGCTCTTATGCTGCACGTGATGAAGTGACAAGCTGGCAATAAGACTGTATTGATCTTGCGTCCTACTGCAGTTACAGGTCCTGGAACGGTGTTCCCTGCACAGTCTTTGAAGAACATGACGCAGAAGAGGCGGCCCACCTGGTCACAAGGCCAACGCTCCAACCTGGGTAGCCCTGTGCTTCCTAAGTCATGCTCTCTTCCCCAGAAGGGGACAATTCTTACAGGCATACAGTTTTCTGGCCTTCCAGTGCAGCTTTCCACTTGTGTCCCTTAAGCTAGAAAGTCACCTCTGCCCTGCTCATTTAAGCCAAATCTGCCAATCTGTAGGTGATAGCACATGAGGGAGGGCAATGCTGCTTAAAGCTTGAAGGCACGAGCACGCATAAGCTCTCCAGCTCCATGACCTTGCACCACTCGCCCCCCCCCACAGCTGTTCCCTTGAGCAAGGGGGCGAGAATGTTGTTTTCACATCTCCAAGGGGGAGGGAGATCCATCCATCAACATCTATCAGATGCTCTGAAATCTCCAGCAGCATGGAAGGAGGGTACAGCCTGCAGTCATTCAATATCCAAGACTCCAGTGCCAGGGAAGTAGCACCGTCCTTGGGCCCCTGCCACAGCGGGAAGCCTAGCAGGCAACAGCTTCCATCACAGCAAGGCCTCAGGGAATATCCCTGCAATGACACATGACCTCGCAACCAACAGGAGTCTCACAGCAAATGGTGGTCTTGGGATCTCCAGTACAGGAGAGCTATAACAGGTTGGACAAACTGCTTCCAGGAATGCAGCTGTTCTAGTGCCTTGCTTGTCTCAAAGCTGGATCATCTAAACTTCATCACCCCTCACCCTAATCCTGGGCTGCCTCAGGCTTCCTCCAACCTTCCGTAGGAAGGTCTTTCCCTTGCAGGCAGGTGCAGAGAAGAAAGCCTTCCTCAAGCCCACTAGATCTATTTCAGGAAGCCTCCTGTGGTCACCAAGTCCTGGAGCACAAAGGGCTTTCCCTAGCCTGTCCCACTCATTTCCAGAGGCAGGGGACCTGCAAAGCGCCAGCCCAGAAGTCCCAAGGCCCTGCTAAGGACCTGACACAGCTGCTCCAGCAGGTCAGCCCTGGGGTCAGCTGAAACCTGTAAGCTTTCCCTAATGCCCTGCTGGGTCCTGTGTCCTGCAGCCAGAGACTGCAGAGAGGCAGAGCAGCAGATCTCACAGATCTGCCATGTGGGTCCATGAGCATTTCCATGGGGAGGTACAAGCCAGGCTAGGTAAGAGGAGGTATTTAGGGCACTCCTCACCCTTCACCAGAGGGGCAGGGAAAGCTTTGGCTGGGAGGTCTCAAAGGAAAATACCAGTGTTATATCAATATGTAACAGCCAGCTTAACCAGAAGCTTAGTTCCCCAAGACCATATCCATGGGTTTTTTTGTGACCACAGGGCACTGAGCTGGCCAGCTTGTTCCTGAAGTACCCTAGATCTCCCACTCAGAGACAGAGAGGTCTAAGATCAAGTGGGCAGCAGTCACTTTCTGGGGCTGCATTTGAACACTGCAGCAGAAGAAAGCCTGGAGCTGGAAATCCCTCTCTTCCACTCTCCCTAGAGTTCCCCAGACTGCAAACACCGCTCGGTGCTTGTACTGGCTCTGGCCAAGGAAGGAGTCAATTTTCCTCATAGCAGCCCAACCATGCTAGAGACACAGGGAGACCAAGCACAGCTCTACCTGGTGACTAACAATCACAAATGCTTCATGGGGAAAGAACAGCCCCCAGAGAATCAGAGACTCTTTGGAGGTGACTAAAGGTCCCCAGTTTGGCTGTAATACCTTACAGCAACAAGTCAGGTAACCAGATCTCTTCCCAAACCTTCCCAGCTTATGAGACATGGATTCTGCATTGAACATGAGAGAAATAATCACTTAGTAGCACTGCCCGTGAGGCCCGCTACTGCCTCTCTCATTCCTGGTCTCCCCATCCAGACTGCCATATGCAATGCCACTCACCTTCAGCAGCTCATACATATAAAACCGAATATCAAAGTCTGTCAGGATCTGGTACAGTTGCTGAAACAGATTTGGGGAGGGAGGGGGAAAAAAAAAAAAAAAGAGAGAAAAAAAATAAATACTCCAGATATGGATTAGTTTCCCTCACCCCACCTGCCTCCAATCACTGACCCCATTCTAGATCCCCTGTGAATGTTGCCACTCCTAAGGGCTGTCCTGGTCTCAGAGTGGCGAGGGCTACACGCTAGGAAACCCAGAAAGGACACAGGAGCTCCCGTGAAATGCTGCTGGGATCATTCAGACCTGTCACGACTTCTTTCCAGTGGGAGACAGGCAGGCTGTCTGTCCAATGAGAAGACAGCAAGCCCTTCAGAGCATGCTGGAGTTGGCACAGATGATCTTGACTCTCTGTGCATATGCAAAGTCATGACGGTGACTTGACAACATGGGTAACAGCATTCAGAGGAGGCAGGCTGGGAACACATGGGCAAGTGCTCAAGGTGGGGCAGGGAGAGAAAAACATTAACCTAAAGGAGCATGGGGTGGGGAAGCACAAAGGGTAGAGACAGCCTCAGAGCTGCAGAGGCTCCCCTCTATCCCAGGGTAACAGTTGATGCAACTCAAGAGCACAGAAATGCTTGTGGAGCCAAAGAGAGCACAGCTCGGAGTCTCAGGGAAGTGCCTGTTGCCAGCACATGTTCACCACCCTCCTCTCCTCTGTGTCCTTCTGTGGCTACTCGTGCGGAAGCGACAAAGATCCAGGGTGTGCTTCAACCTGCACCGTGCCACCAGCACTGTCACTGGACAACTCATCATCCTGCTGCTCCCACACCAGGTCACAACCGGCCCCAAATCTGCCTTCCGCTCTACGCCTGTCATTGGCAGCAGTGCTGGCTCGACCCCATTGGGCTGTGCTCTCATCCAGGGAAAGCAAGGCGAGAGGCCAGGGCAGGGCAAGGAAGGACATTCACAGGGCAGCAGCAGGACCAGACCCCTCTGCCCTTTCTAACAAACAAGGATCATCTCACAGCTCAGTCAAATCACCGATTGCATCAGCACTGGAGCCAGCTGCCCATCATGGGCACCACTTGGCACCTTCAGGAAAAATCCCAGAGCAAGGGATTGAAATTCACATTCCAAGAAAGCAGCTCTGGCCCCGGGTCCCCTCCAGGCTCATGCCGAGATCCTCAGGATCCTGCCTTACTTAGGACCATCTCCAAACAGTCCCACCACCCCCAATACTGCTCTGGGAAATCATTTGACAACACACAGGTGTCACTCACACATGCAGAGCTTTAACAGCCTCCAAGACACAAGCTGTATTGTATTCTCATGAGCTGGGATGATCCTAATGCTTTGGAACAACCCACTGAAGCAGACAAGTGAGCAGGGAGCAAAAAAGACATAGCCACAAGCTACAGCAGGGACAGATTTCCTGACTTGGTTGTGCACGGCTTTGATGCACGACCCAGGGCCAGCAGAGCCTTTCCAGGAGTTTGTTTAAATGGCTTGCTTAGGTAACAAGCACTATAGGGGGACAGAGATGCTTAAAACATGCATTTCTGGGAATCACCACCCTGTTCATCTTCACCTGGCAACAGCAATGCACCTGGGGAAGGAGGAGGGCAGGAGAGGCTGTGGCACAACGGGGCTAGACCCCAATTTTCCCTGTTCCCTGGGTCCTCTGCCTCTGGCTGCCTGTAAGTAGGGCGGGGATGGAACGGAGGTCACCGATGCCTTTCTTCTCAGGCCCACAGGGCTGTCGCTTCTCCAACTCATAGCCTTCAGCAGAGGTAGCCGTTGGGCAACCAGCTTTCAACAGACTTCCCTAGAAACCCAGCACCTCTGACCCTCTTGCTGTGCCAAGGCCAACAGTGTGGCTAGCAGCGCCCAGGCTCCGCTTGCTGCAGGCCACAGTCCCTGCGGGAGCATGCTCAATCCCACTGCAGGCAGCCAGTGAGCACAGAAGGCTTTGAAGGACAGAGCCAAGGTGTCTACTGCAAGTGGGTCCCGCACAGCAGCTGCCCCAAGAAGGCTTTGACAGTGAGCTCCAAACCCCCTTTGCCCAACCTAGCAGGGGAGAGCAGACACCTCCTTTGCAGACATGTCCCATGCTCCGCTCTTACAGCTGACTCTTCAGAGTAAAACTATCAGAAACATCACTGTGGGGATCGCTCAGACCCAGCTCAAACATATGCTCAGCTAGTTGCCAGCACTCAGGACCATGCAAGGCCTCGGAGACCTGGGCTGGACTCCTTTCTCCATACAGAGCACGAGGAAAGGCCAAACTGACCCACCAGCAGCCTCTACCCCTCTCCAGCTTTCAGTGATGTTTTGGCAAGTATGACATAACCAGTCGTAAAATAATCCTGTTTAGTAGTCGAGGACGCAGAGACATGCTTCCCCTCTCCATGGGGCTGACAGGAGTTAAACGCTTGTTCCCTTGCATGAGCAACGCAGCTGGCTACGTGCAGGAAGCAGCATCTGCAAAGCAACGGGACGGCTGCGAGGAGCTGTCGGAGGAGAGAGACACTGCTTTGGGGTGCAGGGCAGGCAGCAGTAAAAGAAAAGGAAAAAGCTCTCAAAGCATCCCGGCCTCGGCAGCTACACAAGGGAAGAGAATCTTCCATACTTCTGCATCGTCTATGCACAGCAACAACTGTTTTTTAAAACAACCTCGGATGTACAAGGATAAAATGCAGGCACACGCTTCCCTCACAGCAACTTGGCCTAAAAATCCACTGAGGTGCACGCAAAGTGGAAGATTTGACTCAAAAGCCCTCTGTCCCCACAACTCCAACAGGCTGAACATCCTGAAGCAACCTTTCATTGCTCACCTTTCTTGCCCATCTCCTCTTCTTCAGCTGCAAACCTGCTAGTGTGTTTTAAGAATGCAGTAGCAAACCCAGCTCAGCACCGCTCCTGGAGACCTACCTCTGCCCCCTTCTTTCCTGAGGGATTTGCCTCTTCGGAGCAATGGAAGGCACAGTACCAGCCACGCTCACGGACTACACAAAATACGTGACAGCTGACAGTGGTTGAAGGACAAGCGTCTCATTTCTAATTTGAAACCAATTAGCAAAAGACATTTAATTTCACTGAGGGTTACTCAATTGACTGCATGGCTCTGCAGTGCAGCTATCATTTAAGGCAGATGACTGTGGGTAGCTTGAGTGCTCACAGATGACAAGTAATACAGCAGGTCTGAAGAGAAACACTAGCCCCATACACAAGCTGCCCTCCTCACGCAGCAGAATACACACTTAGTCTAGTTACAACTCATCATCCCTGCGAGTACCGAGCGGTCACTTTCAGAAGGGACCCAGCCAGGTAATTTAAGAAAATGTAATCAACTCTAGGGTGGCATCACCTAAATCTCCTGTGTATACTTTCATTTAAAAATAGCTAAACCATGTGGAACACAAGCTTGCGCTTCTGATCTGGAATTGTCCACAGCCATGGCTTAGGTCCCACAGAACTGCAGCTTCTGCCCGTGCACAGAGAGCTGAGGAAACCCAGCAGCCGTTTTCATGGGTGCACAGACATGAATAGTGTCCTGCCATTTGAATTGGCAAAGGGGTGAAAGTATTAACATTAAGCAAAAAATAATAATGTTGAAGGAAAGAAACTGCCAGAACAGAAAGGAGACAACTGAGGAGACATCCAAGCTTGTGAGGAGCAACTATCGCCAACAGGACAGAGAAGAACGCAATCCTGTAAAGCAGTCGGCAACCAGCTGCTGTACACAAGCTGCCCTGGGAACCTCCTCACACACCCTGAAGGTGATTTGCCAGGGGGATGCATGGCACTCATCAGTCCTGCTGAATCCAGAAGTCAATGCAGAGATGGACAGATCATCAGCAGCCACTTCCAAGCAAAGAGAGGAGGTCCCTGTCACCAGAATTAGCTCCTGTGGCACTTCACTCCAGCAGAATTTGGCTGCCTGGGGAGATCAGGACTGTGGAGCAGAAGGGACAATGACTGAGTGCTCTTCAGCTGCTTCATGTATAGGGCAAGCCAAGACCTCCAACACAAGTGGTCTCAGCACTTTCTGCTTGGCAAGGACACTTCAGAGCAAGGGAAGAGGCAGCTTGGGAGCCTCTGTATAGGAGATATCCAGAGGCACTTGTGAGTAGCAGCAGCTCTGTAATCTGCCAGTTAGCTGCAGCCCCAAGAACCTACCCAAATAGGCAGCAGAGCTCGTGGGAGTGGAGCTCAAATAACCCACATACCCCATACAAAGCTAGTGAAATTCAGGTCACAAATAAGCTCTGAACACAAACTGCCACACTGCATGCCCTGGGGGACACGCTTGCATTCGCAAGACAAGTTATTCCTGCCCTGTACCAATCAGCATCAAAAGCATCAATACTTTCTGTCTCAGACTTGTACAGCTGTGAATCTGGACTTCCTCGAGGACGCAGGCTTTCTCCTCGGAGCCTAGAAATCATCTGCTGCAAACTCATACCGTTGTTTCTAATGCAACAACCAGAGCTGAGCACTGTTACTTCTGCTGTGGCCAGATCAATATTGCCTTACTGGCTGCAGCAGTGACTGTGACGGCTCTCAGCATGGCCGGACAGCTGACCTACCATGTGCTCCAAGCCCTGCCTTTTTCAGTTAAGAGTCCCTGTTGGCCACTGGCCTCAAGTCACTAACACTCCACTTTGTGAACATATTTCAGTTACTGGATGATAGCTTTGATGATAATTTTTTCCTCTAAGGACACGACAGAGTGGTGGAATCACATTTTGACTAGGAGACAAAGTGATCCTCAGCAACGTGCGCTGCTGCCCTAGCAACCTATTTTATCTCAAGGCATATATTAAATAAATAAATAAATAAATAAATATTCTCTAAATAGAAAGTTAAAAACTTCCAGGATCAGCCTTATGAAGAGTCCCTGGGTCACCAGGAGAAGCACAGAGGCACGGTTCCCAACATACATGCAGCACTGGAACAGCCCAGCTGATGTCGATGAAGCCCAGACAAACAAAGCCTGCTTTAATTAGCCCTGAAAGGTCACCACATAGCACTCATGGCTGTTTACTTGATGGAGACAACACTCATCTCCCTGCCCAGAGCTGTCAGTGCAGACGCTGCTGCAAGTTACTATTATTCTAGCCTCTGCAGTAAGTCTCTACGTGAGATTACATAGCACTAAGACTACCACCACAAGCATGGCTGCAGCTCTGGCTATGCGCAGGGTCCCACCCAGCAGGATTCAGCTCGCCAGACCAACCCCAGAGGGACAGAAAAAACCCACGTGCTGCCTCGCAGAGTGCAGGGCCACAGGTGAGGGTCCGTGGACCAGCTGACAAGCTGCCTCCTTTCCACCACCAACAACCCAGGGTCCTTCTTGGGGTGTTTGGTACATCTGCTGAAGCTGCATCCCATGAGGTGTGCACCTACACAACGCTCTGGCACACACAGGAAGAAAAAAAGCACCAGCCCATAACACGGAACGAAGAGATCTCTGAACAATGCAGGAGGGGACGACTACTGGCTTTCGAACGGCAACTGCCCAATTAATTCTCCACCACTGACTTAATGACTTAGGGTAAAGATTCACAAGGGGGAAGCAAAGAGACCATTAAAATAGGTGTGGTTGCTAATTATATATCCCTTTTCTGTATCAGGCTGCTGCTACCAGCCAGCAGCATCTCAGTAGCACAGGCAGTTGTAGCTGCACACAGACAGAAGGGCCCCGGTTTCAGGAAAGAGTAATACCACTTGGGGCTCCCCAGAAATCAGAAGAGCCAGGTAATACCCTGCAGCCTCAGGCAAGCAGAAAGGCTCTTAAGATGCATTCAAGATGGCTCACTCCCCCACTACCAGGCCCACCAGCAGTGGGAGACCATGCTCTCCAGCCTCTGCCACCCCACAGGCCCCAGGTCTGAAGGATTCCAGCATAAATGGGTGTCACCTGCTCCATCAACTGCACTGCTGTAAACAGAGCATCGCAGCACAGGGATTAACTGGGGCTGAATATATAGCACAGCAGAAATTACTAAATGAGAGGGGAGTAAGAATATCTAACCTGTTGAATTTACTTCTCTCAAAGTTGGGAGGAGATTCAGCCCACAAGCTTTTTATTCCTTCTCGTCTAGAGCCCATTTACAGGTTTCTGATTTACAGGGGAAAAGGAAGGTGAAGCCGACATAAGTGAAAGCCCCAAACTACTCCCACAGCTCTCGAGTAGTATCTGACAACCACAATCACAGCACTCAACAGAAATGGGAAGCCTCCCCCTTCCACGCTCAGGCAGACTCACCTTAAAATCTGTGTTATTGATGTACTCAAACACCAGAGCAGGGGTCTTTGACTGCAAGAGAGAGAGACAGTCATGGTTTAAAACACCCTCTTGACCTTTCTTTGCTCCAAGAGACCCAAGAAAGCTTTTGCTTCCTGTCCAACCCTCACTGCAGAGAGTGGGGAAGGAGCAGGACAGCGACAGAAACGCAGCCCTGCTCCCGCAGCAGGCAGAGGCAAGCTCCACTTTACACCCCATACAGCAAGCACCAACGCGGCATTTTGGCCAGTGCTGCTCCTCCCCATGCCACGGAGCAGAGGCAGCACTGGGCAAGGCAAAAGGTGTCACCAGGGACTAAGGCCTTGCAGCCCATCGCAGGAGGAAGGTCAGCCAGGACTGCCAATGCTACAGCAGTGTCATTTTCTCTCCGTGGCTGCCAGGGGGCCAGGAGTCACAGACCCCAGCCAGCTGCTAGTCAGACAAAACTTCCCAGGAATGGGGTAATTGTGGCAATGCAGACAAAGGATATGACCTCTGGTCACTGGGCAGGACAGCAACCAGAAGGATGAAAAGTGCTCAATATCCAATTGCCCTGGCAGATACTTATGGTCCAGATGCCAGGCAGGAGCTGAAAGGCTACAAGCTCTGCTTTCTTAGAGGAAATTTGTAGGGGTACAAAACTCACATCAGCCATGGGAAAGTCACAGAAGGGGTGTAAAGGAGTCTGGGGAGCATAAGCCCATCCAAACCAACCCACCTCAGGAGACCCTAATGAGCTGGACACTGCTTGCTTGCCCCTGGCTGGCACGAAGGTGCAGGCAGCCCCCAACTCAAGCCGAGAGCAGAAGTCACGTGGCAGTGCCTGCCCCACGCCTGCAGGCAGAAGGGAGGCAAGCCCACCACACACACCGCAACACACGGGCACCTACCACCGGATCCTTGACAGTGTCAATCAGATTAATGATGTTGGTGCCACCACGTAGATTCTCCAGAATCTTAACCTCGCGTTTTATCTTCTTTTTCTTCACTGGCTTAAATAGACAAAAGAAATTAGAAGTGAGAGTCCTTTCAGAAATTAACACTGATTTCTGCCACCGATTTTGATTGGATCCCATCTCCTTCCCTCCTCTCTCTGCTCCCACCCTCACAAGGGAACATTTTTAGCTTCAAAGAGGAGACAAGACACCTTGCACAAACTAGGATTTCCCTCTCATCAGTGAAAGCTCGCCCCTCATCAGGCGAAAAATCAAACCACTCCAGGCAAGCATAATTGTGACTCCAGTAACTGTGGTTAAAAATGCCTTGGACTGCTATGTGGAAATCTCAGCACACTCCTACATTATGCATTTAGGGCCACAGGACAAGCACGGGGGAGGTCATATCTCAGATTCTTTTTACCAGCACAAACCAGTTTTTTACTCCTTGTCCCAACCCGTTTCCCATTAAGTACTTTAATCCAATGAAACAACCACCTGAGAGTCTCCAACACCAAGATTTCTAGTAAGCTCAGACACTGCTACATCTAATTATGTCCATGCATCTTTCACAATCACCTCAAGACCACAAACCTAACTACACAGTGTGCTATTGCATCCACACATTGTGATTATTTTTAAAGCCTACAGACATTTTAAACAGTTTTGGACGACTCCTTGAATCTGCGTAGTCCCAGGAACTGCCTTTGCAAAGTAAGCTTTTCTTTGGACATCACCCTGCAGAGAGTGACAAAGAACAGCTGCTCCCAAGGCAGGGGCTCAGAGGTTGGGTTAGCTTTCATTCTCTGCTGATCCAGCGGTTCGCTTCAATGCAAAGGAACGACCATTTCTGTAACTCATCCACTCCCAGGACAACTCTAGCTCTCTGCCTGCTTGAAAGGAAAGGCAGCTTAGAGCAGCTAAGAGGTGAGACTTTTTTAATGAGCTAATGACTGGTGTGGGCATCACCGGTTGCGAGTCACTGAGTCTAGCAGGCCTTCATTGCAGAGCTGGAACATCCCCTCCTGCACCATGGGTACCATTGCAGAGACATCTTGCAGGGACTGGTAAAGCCCTTGCCCTGTCTGTGAGGCTTGCTGATGAAAACACTCCTCTCCAAACATATAGCTTTCTAAAACATTCACCATCAGTCACAGAGTCTGGGGTGTGAGGAGGGGAGGAATGAGGAACAGCAAAGAGGTATGAGGCACCTTACCAAAGTGACACGTTATCAGATGTCTACATGAAGGACAAGGAACCCAAGAGCTCAACAGCTCATACTCGCCGTCTCGCCTCTATCACAGCCTTCCACTTCGATGATGGCTGCAGAGCGCTGATGGGGCAAGCTCACACTCCTGTTACAGGCGAATCCAAGGCAATCCCCGGTTTCAGACCCCTTGCAGGAATGTACGAGCAGACGGGAGAAGGAACAGAAGCTTTTTATATAGTGGGAAAATATGCCATTTATATAAGTGATAAAATATGCTGTCTTTCTAGGCTCTTCAGGTGGCTGAAACCTTCAGATTCAAATCCTGCCCTTCTCCTCTTCCAAGTTAAAAGGCAGGAGCTAGACTTTCAAGCCAAAAGATGAGATCTCAGCCTGAAGCAAAGTGCCAAAAATAACACCGATACCAGCACAGGGAGCGTCGGCACCTCATAAAGCCGCTGTGGAAAACGGCAGCAAGGCCACTGCAGCTGTCAGCCAGAGCTGGAGCGACACAGGGCAGGATTCGCTGGGGAGGGGATGACCAACAACCCCAGGGCTGTACCCAGACATGGCTGGAGCCAGTGGGAGGTCAGACAGACAGGGAGAAGCTGCCAGAGCAGGGGGACGGAAACCAGCAGAAGTGAGGGCTACGTTTCTGAACTCGAGAGGAAGATGCTTCATTAGGGACTAATTTCATTTATGTCAGCATGGGGACAGACACCACCCTCGTGTCGCCCACATGCACTGATCTTACCAGAAGGCCAAGATGGAATTAGAGGATGTAATTTGGTTACTCTGCTCGTCCAGAGAGGCAGATGCACACACAAGATGTTTTCCAAGGAACTTCAAAGCAGGAGCTGAGCCACTGCCATCCTGAAGGCGCTCGCTGCATCACAGCCTCTCTGCTGCGACACCTGCACCTGATCAGGAGTTGCAACAGTGCCCGGACACATCCAAGAGGACTCAAAGCCCACTTTGAAATACCTTTTCCTTGGTACTGTAGTTATTTCAAGGGCGTTTTGCATCAGCTAGGTAGGGGAGGATATCCCTTTGAGATTTCCATTGCTCTTTCCATAGCAACCACCACCTCACTGGGGCAGAAGACCTTGTCTTCCAGTCACTTCCATGTGTCTCTACCTTTTTCAGGATGGGAAAATGATGCCCGGCATGATCTCCACCAGAAATCTACCCCTACCCACAACACACTTATTAAAAGACACAAGCAGACAGAATCGGCAATTTTTGGAAAAAAGGAGAACAGAAAGTCAGTCTTCTTTTGATGCAATGCCTGCAGGTAATCACCACAGCAGCGTGTCTGACATCACCAAGGGAAGATGCTCCAGTGAATGCTGTCTCGGCAAGAGGGGGAGTTAAGCGCCACTCGCTGCTTGCATGTTTTCTGCTAAGCCGCGGCAGAAGAGAGCTCGGGCCAGGCTGTCCGCACATGGCTACGCCACCTCCAGGTCAGCTGTGAGCCGGGGCAAGGGCCCCGCAGGCCTCTGGGCAGGGTGGGGGTACGGGAAGCCCTGCTCATTGCAGGGTGGTGAGCAGTACACCATCAGAGCACTCTTTCTCCCTGCAGCCAGTGGTCAGGACAGGGGTTTCCACCACTAGGTAAACAGGGATGAGGCAGGGAGAAATGCCACAGGCTGAAGTAATGTCACCAAAGGAAAAGCTATTGCTGGAAGTTTCGTCAGAGAGCAACGCAGGGGAATGGAAGATTTCCCCATTTCAGATTTGCAGGAGAAAACAGTGGTGACCACTGGCCTCCACCCCACACAGCTTTCACCGTACCAGCCTACCCAGCCACATGCCACCTCCTACCCACATGTTGTCGCACGCCATTGCTCCAGCTACAACTGCCAACACTGTTTGCTAGCCAAGAGCACATCACTGGGGCTCAGATCTTGCCCAGTAACTGATTTCAAGCCCAAGCTCTTACATCTGGCAAGTCAAAACCTCAGTGCAAACCGCTCACCGCACGGCCAGCACTGCACTGGAGCTAACCATGCACAACCAGAGAGACTCTGCTTACGTCCCTCCTGTCCCCAGACCCCAATACTCCCCAAACCACAGGCAATCAGCAGTGTATCCTCCAAGCACCAGGATTAAGTCTGGCTTGCTACAACCATCTCTGAGAGTCACTCAATCCATCTCTCCAAGGATGTTGACTCCAAACACACATGGATTAAATGTGAACTAACTGAAGCTATTAAGGCCTCCAACCATCTGCCTCTCCCAGCAGGGATAGCTTCTAAAACACAAGCCCTTGCTGCCAGAGTATTTTAACAGTACTCATTTAAGGCTATTTTATTAAACCAGGCTATGAACAGTGGCATCTCGGGTTGTGTTTCCTACATGGCTCAGTCCCCCTGCCCCGGAAGGTGGATTCCCAGCAGAGAAAATTAACTGCTCCCGAGTTTGATCCGCCTGTGTTTGCAAGGCAACGTTTTATACAGGTGCAGACTCCAACTCCATCTGTTCCGACAGCAGAGGCATTTCAAAGCTTTCCTCCATGCTGGGATTTTCCAGTGACCAGTATGAGTAAAACCCTCACTGCAGCCTTTCCCTCCGATACAGGCTCCGACAGAGTCCCTCTGCTCTATGGAAACACCTATTTCCATGAAATCTGTAGAAACTTAACAGCTTGGAGACTTCTGTCGCATTTGGTTGAAATTGGCCAACCAGTGCAAAAACTACTGGGGGGGGGGTGATGGAGGGGGGGAGGGGGAGAAAGGCTGACAGACAGCAGGATTGCATAAGGCTCGTTTCCATAGGAAACCAGGCTAAAAGACACGTCTCAGTTTAACCGTGTCTACATTGGGAGTGGTTTAATTACTTCAACTGCAGCAGTACCCTTAGAACAACACGACTTGTCTCGCGCAAGACAGTTTTCCAGTTTCCCAGGAAATTGCTTCCTTCCTCAGGCAAACTGGAAGCGAGGTGGCTGTAGATGGTGGAGACAAAACATTCAGCTCCTGGCCATCCACTATGCTGAGCACCCAGAGCAGAGGGAAAAGGTGACCTCCAGCCACAGGAGGATGGTCTCTACTGGACCAGGCAGTTCTCACTCGACTGTCCCCAGCCAGCCACCCTTGTCTGCAGGTTTCCCACCCTACTAGCCAAAAGGATCCCATGAGGGTGCTTCAATCCACTTGGAAGTCAGGCAGAAGAGGCAGCGACAGTGGCCTGCGCTATCCCAGACTGGGGAGCATCACACGATGCCATGCCTCTGCAGAGATGAGAAATGGCATAGGCTAAGTAGTTGCTTTGCAGTCAGGTAGATGCAGAAGAAAACACCTCTCTGTGACTGAGAGATCAGATCCTGGGTCATTTTCCATGAGATCATGTAAACTTGTAAGCAGGGAAGGAGTCCAGCTGCAGCAAACACCAGCTGGGAGAATTAACATTGTTTGCTAAAATAAACCGTTAAATACAAGGCTGCAACCATCACTTCCTGTCTCAAACAAATAAATGGCTGCCTGGTTAATCACCTTTTTTGCTTGGTTTCTAAAGCAAAGGGACTACACTCTTCTGTCAGACGCTTCAGTTCCAGCCTTCCCCAACAACCTGGGGACCCATGGCTTGAATTCAAGTAAAGAGAGAAAAGAAATTTGTTACCCAAAGTTCTCTGCGCATTTCCACACTGAGAAAGAAAAGTAGCGACCAGGAAGGCAAGCGAAATACGAGTTAAATCCAAAGCATAAAAATCATTTTACATTAGCCAAAAGCAGGCAGTGCGCACACGCTGTGAGCCGAGGAGCACACGTGCTGCTCTGAAGGAGTCACAGAAGGTGCTGGGTTTTGCCCAGCAGGTGCTCGGAAAAAAGAACTGGGGTTAGTGCAGCAGGGGAGAAGATTTAGCAGTCAAAAGATACAAAACCACAAGAAACTACAGTCATTTATTCCACCATCCCATAAAGAAAGAGATCTATTCTTTGCTCACCAAACCTGAATAGCCTGGAAACACCGTGATGCTTCCAGTGAACGAGCAGGGAAATCTCAACGCACAATGTCCAGGACCAGCAAAAGGCTCACGCAGCATCCTTATGACAGGCTTTAAACACTGAAAAGCTGGCACTAGGGGCTCATTGGTCTCTAGCAAGTATTATCGAAAGGATCACAATAATCGGCCTATAAAGCGCGACGCCAATTGCTCAATAGGAAAATTGGCTTCAGAGCAGCAGTGCTTATTTTGCCAGACATCAGCTCGGAAACCAAATAATCATATTCAAAAGAGCTACGAAAATCAAGGAGCCCACTTGTGTTAATATTCTGTTGGTTGTTTGCATCTTACAACTTCCATTATGGGCATTCAAACTTTCCCGAGCTGCTCTTGAATTTTAGAAGAGAGGGGAAAGAAAACCCCTACCCTGAAACTACGAAAGCACTTTCGCCTTTTTTATTTAAGTTCTGTAGAATACACCAACATGTGTTTTGAGGGCAGTGCCTTTCTTTCCTTCAGAACGCCTTTCCTTCCCTTATAGCACATCCCAAACCAGCCTTCCTGGGGCTTCAGGACTGCCCAGGACGCATCAAGACTTCTGCAGTCAACTCAAAGGGAGACATGCAAGGACCAACCCCCGATCCCCACCACCACCATGACAACGGATGAGAATCCTTCGCTCAGGCTCTGCCCTGGGCCACTGCTGACAGACACAGTGCCATTAACTCACCCTCCTCCTTGCAGGAACCGCAGCTTCGCAGCTCACCAGTTCCTGAGTGCTAGAACACCACCGCAAGAGTTATCAGCTGCATCTCCAGGCCTCTGCGAGACACCCGGTACTGTCTCAGTTGGTCTCAGTTCCAAACAAGGCTGGACTCCAGTAGCCAACTGTGCCAAGCTCAGTGTGGGCAACTGGTGTTTAAAAGAGAAGAGATGTGTACCCGGCTCTCTTGCAAAAGGGCTCATTTCAAGACTGCCAGAGGAGGAAGTGGGCCAGGGAGAGCTGATTCAGTGCATGCAAACACAGGAGGAGCCAGGGACACAGATAGCTACCAGGAGCAGGCATTGAACGGCTTTGGTGGAAGGTCACCGCTGCAGTCAAAAGTTCCAGCCTGAGGGGCCAACATCATCCAATCCTATTTCCCTGTGCAATCCCTTCTGCACATCAGCACGGGAGTCATTTCAGCCCCCATCTAGGGCATGCTGATGGATGCAGGCTCTAAAGCTTTTAGGGACAGAAGAAAATTTACCAGACCCACAGGGCTACCTCCCCCAAATGGTTCTCTAGCTACTAGAGCAGTAATTTGAGTTCAACACTGGAAGGACCTTGCAGCAGTGCCTGGTATGAGCTCTGGAGGGTTCACACAGCCCAAAAGGGGGAACAGGGGAAAAACAAAACCAACCAAACAAGAATGCACTTGTGAAACCACATACATGGTTGAAAGTTCCAGCTCATGGACTCAGCACAGAGGGACAAAAGCCACCAAAGGAGAAAGGGGCTATTTCATCACCGCTGCAGAGCCTCCATTTCACTGGTCCCTCTCCTTGTAACTGCATTCTTCCCCTAACCTCCTCCTGCGTGTTGTGCCTATGCAGATAGCAACCATACAAGGAGACAAAACAGTCTCTTTATGTGATGAGTTCAGTGCTTCACCAGCAAGTAGAGCGTACATAGACGCATATGTGCAGCAGGAAAGCAGAAGGACTCCTGCACAGAGCTGACAATATGGATGCTGTAATCTCTGTACTGAGCGGACGCTCAGGTGGCAGCAATCGGTACAAGAGAACAGGCTGTGAACAAAGCTGCGGTACAGCTGAAGCTCACCAACAGCCATCACTATAGGTAACTTTAACAGCAGCACGCTTGCCACAAAGAACAACCCACAAAAGTTACAAGCAATGCAGAAAGTTTAACTTTGGCTATTAGAGTGGCAACTTGCAATGCTGTTCACATCCCCCAGGAACACTGTTACCCCAGAGTGGAGGATTCACTTGTAAGGCACAGGAGGAGACTGGCAGACACTTTGGAGCTGCGTTAGCAGAAAAGCAAAATGAGAAGTTCATCAAAGAGACAGCCCAAAGGTCGCAGAAGGACATCAGCGGTCCATCAAAAATCTGTATCTATGTGGTTAGATGCAAAAGAGCAGACCTGTGCTTTAGATACCTGCATTGGATGTAGACCATATGTGACTCACTGGAACCAAAGATGTCTTAAACTCCCTTTGTAGGCGCCAAGGAATGTCAGACCTCATCCTGGGAGTCAAACCATCACATCAAACTTAAGCAAGACACAAAAGCACGTACAGGACACGTTCACACATTCCCTCTTCTTGGCTTGGCCCTCTGCTACACACGCAGGAAGCATGCCTGCAGCTGTACCGAGGCCAGCCAGATCAAAAAGCGCACAAGAGCCTCCTATACCAGCCAGGGACTGCAGGATCACAGCTGCTGGCTAACTCCATGCCCTACTACCCCTGAGGGGTAGGAAGGTCAGTATAGTGCAGAGTCCCCCACTACCTACAAAGATTACTTCAGCCCCATGGCTTTTTTTTTTTTTTATGAATCTTTCCTCTCTGAACAGGTTGAAAAGGTGGGGAGTTGCCCTCTGCTTCGCTTCAAGATAAAAACTTTTGGGGGATGCTTGGTATGGGGTGTCTTGTGTGGCAAATGAGGGCTCCTGCCTTTGCTGCTTTGCACACACTGTCCTACACGGCGCGTCCTGATGTCTTGCTGCAGCGGAGTGAGAAGCAACCTGCTTGCTTCGTCTGCCTTTATTTAAAAGGGCTGCAGAATTTTCCTGGGAAAAGTGACATTAAAAGCATCGTATTTGCAAAGAAAGGCAGTTGACCCAGGAAATGGTAATGTCATAGTCAACTGCATGACCTTAATTGTACTCCTTTGCTGACAGATGTTATGACCACAACTAGTGGCATGAGCACATCCCATTTTCCTGCAGGATTATGCCTGGTCCTGCACTTGGGGTAGCAGAACAGAAAGGCAATGCTGGGTACTGGCCAGGGAAATGGGGCATCTTGCTTTATGCAAGCCCTAAAGGCCTGGGGCACTGTGATACCAATCACAGCCATTAGCTCCCTGGCCTAGTCCAATGCTAAAGTCTTCACAGGGCACTTAAACAAACAAGGCAAGTGACTGCCAGAAGAGGAAGAGCAGTTATCTCTTCACAAGCACTAGACTAGGACCTCTGCTCTAGTCTCAGCTTTGTTGAGGCTAAGGGACTTGCCCAAAGTCACACAGGAAATCTCTGTGGCTCAGTTCTGCATCAGAGAAAGGGTGATAAAATTTCCTGACCTCTCTGGAGGAAGGTACAAGACATTCAGGTAGCACAACACCAACGAAAGGGAGAAAAAAAGGCAGGGGAAGTACTTGCTACATGCTAACCGGAGCTCAGTAAGGATAAGCTGCTTCAAAGAGCAAAGATGGGAAGAGACACCAGTTACCTCCCATAAGGCGCAGATACTAAAACAGTGACTCTTGCTAAAAATCACTCTTAATGCATCACATAAATTGTCCTCTCAAAAAACCCTTCAAGAGGAAGGAGCAATTGTGCTGAAGAGCCGCATCCATCGCCCAGCAACAGTCCTCCCCTTTGTCCTACCCCAACAGCCACACAAAATCCTGAAGGCTTTGGGTTGCGTTTCCCACCTCACCGGATCCAGCCTGAATTAGGAGGAACAGAGAGACCCAGCCTTTTTGCTACGGCTCCACTGTAGGTACATGCAATTACATTCGCAATTAAGTTTAAGTCTAGCTACAGGAAACCAGAGGCACTTTCCACAGATCAGAGTGATGTTATTGCCACACTTCACAGGTTTTCATAACATACACAACACCGTGCTCTGAAACTCACTTTTCACTGACCCACTTTCCATGGAGAAGAAAGTTCATCTTTATTTATCTGGACTTTCTGCTTTTCCTTGCTCACTCGCAGGAATGCTGTCTGCATGTTAATACAAGTGGGGGGAGCCAGGGGAACTGGTGGCAACACCATCCGCTTCAAATCTGGGACAATCCAGTCCCCTGCTCTCGGGGCATTAAGGCAACGCGTTCAGGCCCCAAGGAGAAGGAGCACCCAGCCGCCCTCAGATGACTCTTGCCAGCTGACTCACAGTCCAAAGCTGACAGGCTCCCTTAGACATGACAGAGTTCGGCTGCCACAGGGAGAGGAGCATTGCTCCAGGGGAGGCTCTTTAGGCTGGGAAGAGGCAAGGAGGAAGACTTCTGACGACTTTCCCCGCAGTCTCTTCTCAGCCTTGTGGTGTCTTTCTACGTGGGGCAAGATGTAGAGTCTCAACAAACCACAGCAGTCCTGAAGAGACCATCGGGAGCTGCAGAGCAGCATGAAGTGCACAGTGTCCCCATCCTAGCCACAAGCCATCTTGCCACAAAACCCAGCTCTGCACTGGCTACCTTTGACTACTGTCTCAGAGCAGAAACTCCCAGCTGCCCCTACTTAACAAAAAAACACACAAAACAACAAAAACCCAAAAAACCAAAACCACATAAAAGCACCCAAAGGAAGGGGAGGCACAAACAGTGTGCCAGAGGTGCTCAGCTCAGCGAGGACACATGAGCCTCACCACTCTGCCCTGACGTCAGGCTCAGCCGCAGGGGCTCTCCCAAACAGCTCACCTGGCCGCCACCTTGGCCACAGCCAAAGCAGGGGTGTGCATACCTCCTCCCAGAGGCACACAGGAGATCACACCTTGCCTAGGAGCAGTGCCAGACAAACCCTGACGAGTTCTCTGGAAAGCCAAGGAAGATCCCAAGGAAGCAGGAGATATCAGCAGAGACAACTAGCCACACTATCTGAGTGGATCTAGCAAATGCCTTAAGGCTACAGCCCTGCAGAGAGACATGTGTCCTAGGTAGACACTAGTTTTAGTGGCTGCAAGGGCAGGTTAAGCTCAGACCCCCCTGCACACTGCGGATCAGCATGTGCCCAAATTCTTAGAACACCCATGGTCAGACACCGGCTCCCACGTGCTCTTGGGGAACAAGTGACATGCGTTGCTGGTCCAAGAAGTGACAGCCACAAGTGTCAGCCAAGCCCAAACCAAAACCACCTCAACTCTTAACTTTTCATGTCTGTTTTTTTTTTTTAATGTCCCTTTCTACCCCCAGAACACCAACACAGATTGCTGCTAGGATAGTTACTGCAGTTTGCTGTAAGCCTCCTGCTTCAACGCCAAACACGGTAAGGCGTGCCTTGCAGCAGCTAACCTGCACCCCAGACAACAACCTGTTACTGCTGCACAAATGTCCCCACAGCCCAACGCCACTAGGGCCAACACACCAGAATACAGGTCACCGACAAACTTCAGCCAGCCTCTTTCAGTCTCCTCAAGTTTCCATGGTGGTTTTGGCCTGCCTGTGGTGAAGTTTTTTCTCATGTCAGATCCTCTAAAAGACTGAAAATAAAATTTTTGCCTGCTTTTTTCGACTACTGAGTATCCCACAGCCTGGCTCTGAAAAGGCCACATGCCAGCCGTCTAGAGGTTAACAGAAGGATTCGCCCCTCCAGGCTTTACGTTCCCATTGACATGGCAGTCCCTGGTCTGTTTCAGACAGGCATTGGCAGATACAATTTACCAAACACAGGCAGCACATGCAACCCTATTCAAACGTGAGGGCTCACCACTCTCCTCCTCCAGAGCAGCTCTCAGCCAAGAGCTATGCTGGACAGGAGGGGTGGAGACACCAAAACATTGCTACAGCACATGGGACACCACATCCATTTCCAAAGCCACCGTCCCAAAGTCCTTAACAAGAAAACAAGACTTTTGGGGCAAAGGAGGAGATCCAACAGCCCTTTGGCCCTACCAACCTGGCTCTGCTCCCCCTCACTTCCAGCCACCGCAAGCCCCTAACACCATCAACGGGACACTCACCTTGAGGATCTTCACGACGACCCTCTCGTTGTTGGTGATGTTGATGGCCTCGAAGACCTCGCTGTACTTCCCTCGCCCGAGCTTGCGAACCAGCTGGTAGTCGTCCTGATTGCTGCGGGCACCAAGGAGAGAGAGGAGGAGGAGGAGGAGGAGGAGGAGGAGGAGGAGGTG
>VUYV01000486.1:86055-109064 GCA_008711295.1 Anarhynchus alexandrinus | reverse complement strand
CCTATCCCCGCGGTGTCCCCACGTCCCATGTCCCCCTGGGCCTGTGTCCCGTGACCCCCCACGTGCCACGCCTCCCGTCCCCGGCGCCCCCCCGCCCGTTGCCAGGAGACGGCCATGGCGGAGCGGGGCCTGGCGGCGCTGCCGCTGCCGCAGCTGCGGGCGCGGCTGGGGGAGGCTCGGTACCGGCGGCCGGGCGGGGATGGGGAGCCCTGGGACTGCGGGGCCCTGCTGGGGGCTGCAGGGGCCGGGCCGGGCCGGGCCAGGGTGGGCAGGGCCGGGCGGGTGTCCCCAGGGCGTCCCCGCACTGGCCACCATCCCCAGAGGCCCCGGTGGCCCGGCTGGGCCGCGGGTGCCGCCTGGCTGCCTGCAGCCGGGCTCTCCTGCCCCAGACCCCCGGGAGGACGTGGTATCCCAGGCTCTGCCGGCTGCCTGGGGTCCGGGAAGGAGCGAGTCTGGCGGAGCCCCTGTGTGCTGGCAGTGGTGACGGACCCCAGGCCCCGCCACCCCGCCAGGGTTGGCCGCTGTTGCCCTGCCATCGCCCGTGTTGGCTCAGCCGCTCTCTGGCGCGGCTCTGAGCTCAGCCGAGGCCTCAGCCTGACCCGCTTCTCCTCGCAGCCACGCCAACACGCTGCTCCAAACGGAGGCGGAAATGTTTGAGAAATGGTACCGTAAGATGGAGCCGTGCAGCCCATCGCTCCAGCAGCTGTCCGAGACCCACGATGCCCAGCCGGAGCTCGCACAGGTATTGCTCTGGAGCCAGGGCAGTGCCTCTACTGCTGCAGGCACTGGGTTTTTTGGTCTGGCTGCTGCCCTACCGCAGAGAGCCACGACCCTGCCTCTCTCTGCTACCCCTCGACCGCCTGGTCTCGGTACTCATCTGACTGGAGGGCAGCAGGGAAGCTCCCTGGTTTGAGGTGGGATGAAGAATGTCCCCCAGCAGTGCTCCGCACGTGGGCTGCACACCGATGAGGCCTTAACCCACGCACCTGCTTGCAAAAAGGTGCTGCTGGACTTGCGGATGTAAGAGTTCAGGCTGCTTTGCCATTCCTGCACTCAGTGCGAAGGCCGGGCTGCCTTCTCCTTTCTCCTCCTCCAGCTGATGCTGTCTCTTCCCTTGGCGACAGCACTGCATCCTCCTGAATGGCCAGGTGCCAGGGAGATCTGGAATGAGTTAACCCCCACACAGCATAATTTGAAGCAGAAGTTAAACAAATAGCAAGGCTGGTGACAAGAAAGCGGGAGTCTTGCCCAAGGCCATGCCAGGTCTGTGACAGGAGGCTCTGCTCCTTTCCTCCCTCGCGGGGAAGTCCACGTGGGCTCAGACCTGCATGCATCCACACTCCAGTACCTCCACTGAGTGTGTGTTGCTCTCTTCCTTCTTGCTGGAGCCGTGAACAGGCTTTTAGCGTGGATTTTTACCTCCTGGCCTGAACATCACCTTTTGACCAGAGCCACAGTGAACAGAAGCTCTAGACCTGTGGCAGCAGAGCTCCTTTCAGCCAGCTGGGTTTTAGCACCTGCCTGAGTCCAAAGTAGCTGCTTTATGGTTCGTCCCAGACTGAGCCCTTTGAAACTTTGCCTTTGGCCAGATGGACACTTGCCCTCTGCCATGCGGTGCCTGCCTCGCTGTGTCCCCACAGCACTGGGAATTGTTCCTGAGTAGTGCCAGTTCTGCCGAGAGCACAGCCCAGCCTGCCTGTGCTGCAGGCAGCTCAGCTCCTTAGGGTGTCTGGCCCAGGCAGTGGTAGGAGGCCTCATCTGTCCTACACAACAATTAGCATCTTTGCTAGAAAGATGTGTTTTATGTGCTCACATGAAGCTGTCACATTGGCTTTAACCTCTAGCCCTGGATTTGCCTGTTGAATTGAACTGAAAGTGCTCGCGTAGGAGGGTTTTGAGGGTGGATGAGAGGACAGATGGGGTCAGCCCAGGTGTGGCCCTGAATTACCTCTGCTCTGGAGAGGCCTCCTGGTCCTTGCTGTAAGCTGGAATCTCACCAACAGGACCGTTGAGATGATTTTCTTTCTGAATGTAGGAAAATGCAGCAACTGTTGGCCAGTGCTGGCTTTCTAATGGTGTCTGCGTTGTTCCTTGGTTGTTGCAGACACGTGGCAGGTACAAATCCAAGTTGCATGGGGCGACGGACTATTTTGTAGGCTTGACAGTGGAGCAGAAATGTGAGCTGGCTGAGCGGGAGCTGACTGAGATGAAGGATGAGATTCAGAGGATGAAGGAGGACTCGGAGCAGACCTTGCAGAACCTTGAGGTATGGCTCTCCAGGACCCTTACGATCACCAAGGTGTCAAACGGTCTTGTTACTTTTCACACCTCTTTTGACATGCCATGCCTTAGGCAGTGAGACAGACTTGCTTGGTGAGGGCTGTTCCTAGCAGAGCATTGCTGTGAGTGGAACTGAGTTGAGGGTGGGAGCCAGAACTGTCCTCTCACCTCATCCCTTTCTTGAAGGCAGGTACACCAGCAGAGATCAGAGGTCTCTAAAGATAGACCTTATTATGGCAGGAACTAATAATACAGGGAAGGGGAAGATTTTTAGGTAGAGGAGCTCAGATCTGCTGCGTGAGATGAAGAAGTCATTGCTTGAAAGAAAAATCTCCTTTCAGTCAGCTTCTTGAAGGTGGGCCCTTTGTGCCAGACATATTTTTCATTCTAGCAGCTCCCGGAAGCTTCCTGATTTGGCTGGGCTCCACACAGTCCTTTCTGGGGTCTGCCTTTCCACTGTCTCTGGGATTTCTTCAGGGCATGCTCCAAGTCCCTGACGCTGCGCTCCTGCTGCAGGCTCCTTGTGGCTGTATCACCATGCCTGCCTGCCCTGTGCTGCCTGCCAAGACCTCCTCTTAGCCAGGATGCTCAGGAGCTTTTGGGGACGGAGAGACCTCTGCATTCAGTTCAGACCACTGACGTTGCCTGCAGTGGCCAGGAGAGGTTGAAGCAGGCGGCCCGTCCCAGGGCATATGCAGTAAACAAAGGGTGGTAATTTTTCTTTTGTTGGCTTTGTCAGACTGGCAACGTTTGTAGGCCAGGATGGAGTGGCAGATGTTGAAGTTCAAGCACCTGAGATTTTTTTTTTCTTGTTCTTTTTAAGTCAGTGAAGCAGCAGTGCTGTGTGAGTCTGCACCGTGTGCCCGGAGCTGCAGAGGATGAAATGCAGTGTTCTCACAGGAGAAATGCTAGTAACGCCAGCAGAGAGCATGCCTGGTCCTTTACAACATTCTCTGTTCCCAAAGCTGTTTGAATAAGGGAAGGTAGCACCTCTTGACTGTTACGTGACTTTATTTCTACAGGCAGTCATAGAAGAAGCAGATGTTTGGTGGACTGATGTTAAGAAAGCCATCAGTGACTTTGAGAAAGACATCATCAGCACCATCTCCAGCAAGAAAGGGAGTATCATAGCTTCTGAGAAGCTGCTGAGATACATGGAGGAGAAGAACCGCCAGAGGGTCAGTCCATCATGGCAAATTTTGAGGCTGGTCTGTCATCTGACAAGTATATTGGTTAGGGAAAATTCTAGTTCCCATACTCCTGTGTGGCCTACATCATGTTTTCAGGCTGTCTTAGCAAGTCTCTTTGGACAGCCCTTGTCACACTTGTTGGTCAGTGACTAGCCCAGGTGCTCATCAGGCTGCTGAGCTGCAGCACAGCTGCGAGCGCAGATGATTCAGGGCTCCTAGCAGAGCTGGGGAAAGTGCATGGCCATGCCCCCACATTTGGGCCAGGGTGATGCTGAGCAGCTTTTCTCGCTGGGCTCCTTTCTAAGCCAGCAGTGAAGACCACAGTGCGGATGAGGGAACCGCACCAATGGGGTGCGGTGGGGTCTGGGTGCTCTTTCTCCTCTCAGGCTCTGCTATTCCACTCTCATCTGCTGTCTTTCTTTAGGATCTGCTGAGAGAGAAGTTGCGCTTGAAAAATTACTTGCTCAAGGGTTACAAGAAGAAGCTGCAGCAGCAGCTCAGGCAGGTGCGTGTGGCAGTTGAGGAGAAGCAGGGCCTAGGTGGGCCCTTGAAGAATGAAAGGAGTACAGTCCAGTGCAGACACAGGGCCTGCTCTGCATAGAGATGCGTGGCCCTCCTCCTCTTCCTCCCCTTCCTCCTTTGCTCCTGGCCTTGCTGCCTTTGTCAAAGGGCATTGCCTTCTGCCCAGGTTCAGACCCTACGTGCATGGGATGAGACCAGAAGTCTCACAGAGTGGCAGCTGGCAGATGTCTTTGTGCCCGTGGTGCCCTGGAAAAGATGTTTGGTGGGTCAGAGCAGTTCCCTGGGGACTGGCTGCTGCTGGCATGGCAGAAGCCTCGCCAGAGGAGGACCTGTCTGCACTGCTTGGACCCTCTAAGCTAGGACAGAGCTCAGTGGCACCCTGTGTCTCACATTTCTCCCTGAGCCCCAGGTTTGCAGCCAGGCTGAAGCCTATGTTCTTCAGGTCTGCTTTCCCCACAGAGCAAAGCTCTCTTACTTGGGATGCAGCTTTGGTCAGCAAACTACAGCTCTGCTTCCTTGGGGTTTGCAGAAGGAGCAGGTGGGAGAGACACTCTGTGAGGTCCGTTTGCAGCAGCTGCAGGTTAGAAATGCCCAGTACCTGGAGAAGATTGATGAGAAGAACCAGGAACTGCTGCAACTGAAACTGACCTCAGGGAAGACTGTCCAAGTCCTCAACTTCTATAAAGTGAGTGAACCTCCCAGGACCTCCGTTTTGCCTTTCTTCTGTTTCTGAAGGTCACACACGAGCTGATTAACAGCTCTTGCATCCCTCCCTTTCTTAGTCAGAGGATGCTGAACACCTCTCTGCCTTCCCACTGACTTAGCAGCTGGGTTGGCAGGTTTGCCCAACACACCAAAAGAAGTGATGCTTTCAGTCGTGTTTGGCTGTGGACTGACCATGGGGTTCATGCTTTGCAGCACGGTTATTTTACACCCCAGGGGAAAATTCTAGTAGGAAAGAGCTTCGGGGCTGACTGGCAGGGGAAAATACATTTTTTACATAACCTGTGACATTTGAAAAGATGTCATGAGCTGCAGCCATCACTGTGAGTCTCTGCTCTTGTCAGTGAAAAGTGCTTCTCAGCTGGGAGTGTTTGCATCTCTCCGATCAGCCATTCAGTCTGTGTCAGTCCTAAACTCCAGCTGCTGTGCCGTGGGCTCTCCTGCAGTGTGACACACAGGACAGCGTGAAGCAGGAGCTGCGTGACCACTCCATGACGCTGCCTTCTGCCGGGGACGAGTGATGCAGCGGAGCTCCCTTGGGAGCAGAGCTCCTGCACCGCCAGCTGAGACCAAGCTGGAGGAGTAGAAGGGTGGCTTTGCAGGTGGCTGGGAGCTGCCGTTGCGCCCGCTGATGCCGTCCTGCTCTCATCTTCCAGAGGAAGCTGCAGGACGCCATGGAAACGTCCACGTCTCTGATGAAAGACATCTCCCAGAGGAAGGAGCTGCTGGAGAAAATTGAAAGAGAAGCTGCTGTGGTGGAGGAGGTAAGGGAGCAATTTGGGAAGCCCTGAGACTTCACTTGGGAGGAGTCTTTTGAGGGACTTTTTGTGGTATGTTGGATACCGATGCCCATTTGAGGCCCAGCACTGGGCTGGGTACCTGTGTGCCTTTCTGGGTCTGAGCACGTCCTGGGGCTCCTGCCGGTGCCAGTGAGCAGGAGCAGGTTTGCAAAACAGGCCACGTTGTGGATTTTGGCCCTGGTTCCACAAGGGCCCGCCACTGCCTTATTGAAATTTGGTTTCCTTGAACTTTTCATTGGCAGCGTCCGCCCCAGGGAGAAGTGGCTCTGCTGTTGTACCAGTCTGGGGACACATAGCCTGGTGGGGAAACCACAGCTTTGGGAAGCGGGTTCAAGGGGCTCCCTAGCAGTGCTGCTTGGCAGGGATGGAGGCACTGGTGGATGCACCCCACTGCTCCCCCCACAGTGCTGGGCGTCTAATTTATCCTGCCTGCCTACTTTGCTGGAGGACTGGCCACCAGCTTGCAGAAGGACATTTCCCTGGGATCTCCTTGCCCTCTGTCCCTATTCCTCTGGCAGCAACGAGCTAAAGCTGAGAGCGTGAATCGGCAGCTGTGGAAGCAGCTCTCAGACTACAGCGTCCCCCCTGTGCTGAGTTACGTGCAGAAGAAGATGGCTGTTACTGACCTCGAAAACAGCCTCAAGGCTTGGGAGAGGAAGGTGGCTGTTGCCGAGGTGAGCAAGACGGGACTGGGTGCGCAGGAGTACCGATGTGTGACAGCTGGACACTGGGTCCTGGTGGAGCCGCATCTCTGCCTGCCCACCTGCAGCCACCCTGGGGACCGGAGTGCTCGCTCCTGATCCCCAGGAAGTCATGCGAGAGTTCTTGCCCGGCTGTTTCACCAGTGCCTGGCAGAGCTGGAGGCTTTTCCTGTTTACAGAGCAGCGATCGCTCCCTACCCCAAGGATGGAGGCTGAATTTTAATGACTGAGCTCTGAGGGGAAGCCTAGGCAAGGATACAGCTTGTAATTTGACAGGAAGCACCATCGGGCTGTTGCTATACTGAAACCTCTCGTGCATGTAAGGAGAGGGGGCCGTATGGCAGCCCGATACGTTTCTGGCCCTGCATATGTAACTGCACCACCCTTTTCCAGAGCCCCTGATGGCTCCCCGGTGTTTGTAGTCCTCTTTGATGATCTCAGACATTTCTTACTCGCTTGTATCTTGACTCTTTCCTGGTAAGGAAAGGCTAGCCAAGATCCAAACATGAGTGCATAGCAAAGTGGCAAGAATATCTTTAACTCTTCTCTTGCCCCGGCTCCTGCAGCCTGGGAGGAGATGGAGAGATAACACAGAGGAGCGCAGTCAGAACCTGGAGGTAGCAGGACATGTTTGTACCCCTGCCCCGTATGCACAGCAGCAGGGGAAGAGAAGCGGCTGGGCTGGATGGGCTGGATAGTGTGGTCCTGTACCCTGACACCCTGCTCGTTTTCAAGAGGAGGTGGGCTTAGCTGGGACAGGGAAGGCTCTGGGCACTTAGCTCCCCTGCACCCACCTCCGCAGTGGACAGGGCTCATGTGGTCCAGCCTTTCTTGGAGGTCGGAACTGTGTTGATTTGGGCTTGACCCTCACCAGTGCTGTGAGGTCAGAAACAGGGGTCTGGCTATGGCTACCCCAGGGCTGGTGGGAAGCCTGCTTGCTGGCCTGTCTTTGTGCAAGCAGATCCCTTCTCACCCAGCTGCTCCCCTTGACCGGGAGACCCAGGCTCTGGCTTGCAGCGGTGCCCAGAGTCCTGCCAGCCCCTAGGAGCTGGAGAGCAGCGAGGGCTCAAGGGGCTAAAGAAGGAACCTGTAGTTGCCCCTGGGATATGAGTGAGGCTATAAACCTGTTTTCTTTGCCAGCCCCTCTGTGGCAGGTCACGTCCAACAACCCTGCTGCCATGCAAGGGGTCTGCCACGTGTGGGGTCTTCAGGCTTCATGTGGCATTCAGGGGAGAAAGAAAAGCTGGTGTAGACCTGCAGGAGCTCTCCTCAGCATGCCACAGCGAGCACCGATCTCTGGTGGGAGCAGCAGGGGATGAAGGGGCAAGCAATATAGCAGCTCAGGCCAGGCTAGGTTCCAGCCTTGCTGCTTTCTCCACAACGTATCACTGCTGTCTGAACTTATTAAGGCCTTCTCCTTTCTCCTTTTGCAGATGTCCTTGCAAAGCTACCGCAGAGCATGGAACCAGGTCAAGATGTCTGGTAACCAACACTAGGCTTGTCGATGCTGTGAGGCGGGCAGTGGAAACTGCAGACACTGTGGGGAAGTTTGCTGTCAAGTGGGTAAATGTAGCACCCTGCAAGCTGCTGTGAGATGAAACCACTTCTGCGTGAAATGATAAAGAAACCCTGGATCAGTTGTGAGGCCATCTCTTTGGTCTGTCCCAGCATGTGCTGGCTTCTACCAGGGTCTGCTGCCTGGCCCCTTTGCAGGCCCTGCTCGGTTAGCCAGCTCTGCTCTGGATGCTGCCCCCTCCCTCCATCACCACAAGGAGTTATTCTCTGGTGATGAAATCTGACATGTTCACAGGAACTGTCCTTTCTCTCTGGGCAAGCCCTGGTGATCACTTAATGCAGGAGGAACCAGAGGGGATTCCCTGCGAGACGTGGGAGTACAACACCTCCGAGCATGCACTGACAATAGAAGAGAGCAGAGCAGTGTGAGCGTATAGGGCAAATCATTTCAACATGGCATGCATGAACCAAGCAGGCTTTCTGATCGCAAAAGGATACTTCATTTACCTAAAGAAATAAAACAGCAAGAAGGGAGCAGCTACCCCTCTCCCTAGCACCCTGGGGCAAGTGTAAGTGTCCCTTGGAGATGGGAAGCATTTCCCCACTGCAGGAGTTATACATTATCTCAGATGGCCCAGCCTCAGATGAGTTCAGGTCTGTCTGTCCCTTCTTGGGGTTGAAACCAACTGCCTGAAATATCCTCACTGCTGGTCTGGAAGCCTCTTCCCAGTCTTTGGGTGGAGCCTGCAGATCAGCTCGCACCCTGACTAGCGTGGGGAGGTCCTGTCCTCTCAGTGGTGGCCAAGATCCAGTCGCTGTAGTAGGACACTGAGGTGTAGAGGAACGGTCCATAGTATCTCATGCTGCCCTCACTGAGAATGCCTTTCAGGACCCACTTCTCAGTCCCTCTAATCTGGCCCGTGACGGGGTTGCTAGCATCACCCTTTTGAGAGACAAAACCGGCAGGGTTGTATCTCAGCAGTGTCCCTCCTGCCATTGCTCTCGGTGGCTGTGGACTTCACTAGGCTGAGAGGAGGGCAGATCGCAGCAGTTCGGTCCTTTATCATCACTGGCAGCAAAGCACCACTGATTCAGGGGGCTGGCTGCCTTTGGGCTGATAATGTCCCTGTGTGTCCCAGATGGAAGTGACCAGCATCGCTCCCTGTGGCTGCCCATGCCCCCACCAGCCCCGCCCCACGTCTGATCCTTTGGTATGTACTACAAGGAACTTCTCTCTGTTTTGCCTCCTGAGCATCTCTGACCCCGGCCACATCAAAGGCCCTTGGAGGCCTCGGCAGTGTGAGACCGGGAGCAGCGCCCTGCAGGGAGACAGTCACCCCGCAGCTCATGCAGAGACGGGTATCACATGTTCAGACAGTCTCCCACGCCTGCTATTTGCAGGCTGCACAGAAGGGATCTTTTCCTGTAAGGACTAAGCAGGAGAAGCCCAACAAGTGTTTTGGCTGCTCTCCCAGCCTGGAGTTGAAGATGAGCAGAACAGGAAGGAGATGGTTTGGCTATATGTCTGCCCGGTCTGGCTTGGCGCTCTGTGTCCTTTACCAAACAGCCTGCCACTTTGTCAGCGTCCCTGTGGCTGCAGCCTGTGGCTGCAGCAGTCCTTAGCAGTGGGCAGGGATCCACATTCACAACAGAGAGCATCTTCAGAAAGTTGCTGAAGCGCTTTCCCCTGCCTGGCTGAGGGACCACTGTGAGCCTGTGGCTCTGGGCAGCCCCTGGCCTCCCAAAAACGGGTGGGCAGCCAGTGGGTGCTTCTTCCTCCCGGGACAAGCCCTGTTCCCCTTCCTCCCATTGGGACTGTCGGCAGGAGGGAGCAGGGAGGCAGCTCTCTGCCCTGCCAGAGGGAGCTCTTTGCTGCAGGAGCCAAGGGTTACCTGTGGTGGGATGGATCCAGCCTGAGACCCAGCAGTTCTTCAGGTCCGAGGCAGAGAGGCGCCCATGGGGCAAGCAGATGGGCTGAACGATGCTGCTGAACTCAAGCAGGGCAGCTGTCCTGAGCAGAGCGACATTGATGTAGAATGTCACCTTCTGGAACTCCTCGTGGGGGATGACAAGAGTTGATCGAATTCTGGGGCTGGTCCTCCCATTGCCTCTTCATGGCACTCAGCCCAACCGCAGCCAGCACCTGGGTGCAAGGAAACGCCTGGGGCAAACTCTGCCTGCCCCTGCTCTGGCTGAAGGATGCTTGCCCAGCTGCTGGCCAGTGGAAAGACCCTCCTGAGCACTGGGAGGTGGTGTTATTCCCTGCTGACTCCCAAGCCTTGCCTGGGGCGACACAGGGCCTCTCGAAGGGCACAGACCTGTTTTGCAGGCTGGATGCAGTGCTGAGGATCCAGCGCTTGTTCAGGATGGAGCCGAAGGCCGGGAGGTTGCGCTGCGTGTCCTGCAGTGCCACCACCCACAGGAACTGGTCTGTCACTGCAAACTCCTGCACTGATCTCCGGGGGCACAGGCTAGCCTGGATCCCATGGGCTGCAGGGAAATAGGAGGGACATCGCTCGGTGTGCCTTGTGCTACAGTCTTCCACCGCCCCCCTCTTCCCTCTGATGCCCCCTTGCTGCGGCTGTCCTGACCTTTGACCTCACCTGGGACTGATACCAGCATCACCCGCAGGGCCAAGCTGGTGGCATGGCGTGTGGTGCGTGACGGTCAGATCGTACCATCTCTCTCACCTGATGCTGGGACGGCGCAGAGACAGACAGCGTGAGGCTCTGCACTGCCACTGCCGGGCAAAGAGCTGGGGCCAGGGAGCCAGGGCCCTTCTCTGCCCGCCCGTGGGGAGAGGGGGACACGGCATGCTGGGTGCCGGCTGGCAGCTGGCCCGGAGGGGCTTGGCATGCTTGTGCTGAGCACACCAGGCCAGTTCCTCGCCCCGGTTGTGGGTGCTGCACGTCCCGAGCACCCTGGCAGCGGGCAGGAACACCGGGAGACCCAATGGCTCCATTCCCAGCTTCCTGGGCCTCATCCTGCTGCACTCTGCCTGCTCCATCACACCCCTGCCGATACCCCGCTGGCCCCATGCTGGCCCCCTGCTCAGCACCCCGCTGCTGCCGCGGTGCCCAGGCTCAGCACCCGCGGTGCAGGCACAAGCAGGTGACAGGGCCATGCTGGCATTCCTGCAGGGTGGAGGGGACCCTTGGAGACTCTTGCAGGGCATCTGCTGGCACAGAAAGGATCTCTGGGGCACAGCTCCTCCTGCCCTGGGTGCTGCTGGATGGTTTCTCCCTGGAACAGCCTGTCCTGCCCAGGAAGTTCCTTTCTGTGTGCACACTGGAGTCTCTGCCTACCCTGGTCCCAGTTATCACAGAATCATAGAATGGTTTGGGTTGGAAGGAACCTTAAAGACCATCTCGTTCCAACCCCCCTGTCATGGGCTGGGACACCTTTCACCAGACCAGGTTGCTCAAGGCCCCATCCAGCCTGGCCTTGAACACTTGCAGGCAGAAGCAAGGGCAGCAGGAGGCAGGAGGAGCTCTGGTGCTGCATAAGGGGATTTATAAAAACCTGATGGAGCCCATAGTGCATAGGGGTGGTGGTGAGGGAACCTGGAGGGCAGCAGGGGCTGTTACAGGGGCACCATCAGGCTACAGTTGCCTGCGGCTGGGCTTTCCCGAGAGGGGGTCCCTTTCCAGCTCATGAAAGTCCCTGTGTGCCTTTGGACATTGATAATACTAAAGAACCAATATTGATCCCGATACCAATATCAAATATACCAGGATTACACTCGGCCCATTCTATCCGTAGAAGCCGTGCGCTCCCAGCAGGGACAGCACATGTGGGACACTGTGAGTGCTGCAGCTTCAGGAGGAAGGGAAGGGCTCAGGGCTCTGGCAGTGGAGCAGGGAGTTCTCAGGATGGCAGCCATCATGGGAGAGAGAGAGAGAACTCCTCAGCAAACTTCCTAATTTATACTGAATGTGCCATTCATGGTATGAACTAACTCTGTTGGGCAGCTTGGGTGAAGTGCCCGGGCCTCGCTCTTCCTCATCCCTGCACCTGGCAAGCTCGAAAACACCGAGACCTTGAAACCTGTATCCTGTAGCTGGCTCGAAAGTAAATATTTTCACAAATTCAGACTGGAGTCTTCTAAAAGTGCAGTTTTCCCAAGTATTAGAAGAGAAGTTAGTCCCGTGTGGCTCAAACCAGGACTTACCTGTCGCACTGAGAAGAGCCTTTGGCCCTGGCTCTTGTGATGCTGTGGCTGAAATGCTGCGGGAATCAGCTGGGAAGCAGCTGATGATCCCAAGGCCTGTTTGTAGTTGATTTGTGCCAAAAGGGGCCGCTTAACCCTGCAAGAGCGAGGAAAACGTCCCTGAGGTGGGTTTCACCCTGCCCTCCCCATGGGGATGCCACTCTGAGGCTGGTCCCCGATCACCGGCTGGGCTGTTCCAACACGATGCCGGTGTTACCACAGACTGTTTCCAAAGGTGATGCTGGCAGTGACGCTGCCTGAGCCGGAGGTACCTGGAACCTGTGAGCATGACTTGACTTCTTTCATGTTATCTGGATCCACAGGGGTCAAAGACAACCTGCATGAAACCAGATGCTGGTGGAACCATGACCAACCCATGCCCTTGACCTCTGTGGGTCAGTCAGCTTGGTGACACCGGTCCCTTCCCGCTTTGCAGGTCTCAGAAGAGGTCAGCACTGCCAAAGAAGCATGATCCCGTGGCAGCTCTCCTGGGCAGCGTGGGACCCTCCCTGAGGCCAGCCAAGCCTTTCCCTTTGCCCAAAAGACCAGCTGCCTCCTTGCCACTGCTGCTGGGAGACGGACACCTCTCGCCAGGAACTGCAGCCTCCCAGCAGCCTGGCCGCAACCTCAGAACTAATGAGTTTTAAGCCTCATGGTTAACGAAGCCGGCCCAACTGCATAGAGAGAAAGCCCAAAGCCTGCCTCCAGCTCTGCCCACAGCAAGATGAACACAGCGCTTCAGCGAGCTTGCACAAAGCCTCCCTTGTTCAGGAGAGGATCCAGCCAAACAAGCGATCTCCTTGGCTGCATGTCTCCTGGTGCTCCATATTATTTGCTGGATTGTTCCCACTACCAAGGAATATTTAACAAGTAAAAGCATCTGATAAAAATCTAACGACTGCAGTGAAATGCCAAGCCAGCCAAACCAGTCTGTACAACACGACCTTCGCAGCCTTTGGGACACGTTCGTTCAGTTTACCACCTAGAAAAACAAACGCTGTGTGGTACTTGCAACACCGCCAGCACGCAGGCTTCAATTAAAGCTTGTGTTACCACAGCACAGTGAGATGTCTGAGAGATGAGCGCTGCTTCCTTCCCCAAGCCCTGTTCCCTGTTGTGCAACGACATGTCTCTTAAGTCATCTCTTTGGCATTTCATGCTTTGCCTTTTGTGTTTCCAGATCACGTTGCTCCCCTCACTGCCGACCTTAGCGCAAAGGTCCGGAGGCCTGGCTTCTGGTGACAGCACTTCTGGCTGGCTGTCCAGCAGTAACAACGCACCTCGTCTTTGCTGAGGAACTCTGTGAGAAAACAACTTTTGGCTACTGGTGCCTTCAAGCCTTACAGGATTACTCACAGGTGGTTCAAATCTTGCCTTGGAGACAAATCTTGGAGGCAAGATTGGAACCTTCTGTGTGTAATCCTGTAAGACTTCCGCTGCCATGATGGTTTTGGTTCTGTGCTGGAGGCAGCAGCTGCAACTGAGGCTCCCATAGGGAAGGCATGCATGGCCTGGATGGGTCAGGTACCAGCACACATGGCAGAACGAGGCCACCAGCATGTTCCTCTTAGTTGAATTCATTTCAGCAGGTAGTGAGCACATGTGAGCAAACTCATCTAACACCCAGAGACAATGGCGTTTGCTGTCCTCAGAGAAGGTGGCCTGGGACAGTGCAGCCAGTAGTGAATGACTCCAGGAAAGCAGAGCTGTTGCACAGGAGATGTGCTGCACAGCTTGCTTAGCCGCTCCATGGCTTGAATACCTCTGTGGATGGGCACCTTGCTTTTTTATCAAAGCACACACGGAGACCACTGAGGCTGTTGCCTGCAGCAGCTGTGGCAGGGCACAGCTCCCTGGCGTGACCCACGGTGCCCAAAGGTGTGGGCTGTAGTAGCTCAGTGGAGCCGTTTGGCTGGAGTTTCCATGGAGCAGCCTGGTGTTGCAGAGGGCACCGAGTGACCTGAGAGACATTTTGTGATTTGGCTTAATACCAACTGGAAGGACACTGGAGTCCGTGGACCCTTAAGATCCTTTCCAGTCCTGTCCCACAAGAAATCCCTCCCTCCCAATAAGAACAGAGGACAGCAAATAAAAAGAGAGGGAAGGTATTGAGAAATCCAAGGCAGAAGAGGAAGTGCCTGAGGAGGCCTTTGTTCAACATTATAACAATGGTGCAAAGCGCTGATCCAGGATAAAGCCATCTTGCTAGCTCAGATTTGCTTCCACGTGTCAGTGGGTCAATGCTTCACTGGGAGGCTTTACGCCAGATCAGGTACCAGCCACCCTTCAGCCACTCGGACAGACTATGGACAGACATCAACCTGCAATTATTTATTTTTCTCTCTGTAGCCACATGGGAGTTTCACAGCTTTGGTAGGTTCTTCCTACTAAGGATAGGGTACTTCAAATCTGGGGTTCTATTGCCAGCTACATTTTGTGTAGAAAGGAAGGCGGAAAGTAGAGGGCAACTAGGTTCTGGGCAGGTCAGTCTCCAAGCTGAGTCCTTCTAGCAGTGGATGATGTCCTGGAAGTACAGCTTCACCGTTAGAGGAGGGCCCCAGACCAGGCTGATCCCACACGAGCATGTCACCCTAGCGGCCATCAAAAGCCATTTCCACAGGCAGGACAGTGGGATCTGTCAGGAAAAGCAAACAGCGGTAACTAGCAGAAGTCTTGTCGGTTGGTAATACCATTCTCTAAGGGATGTGCATGCCCTTAACTGGAGGACAGATCCATACTGAATTAGCTTTTCTATTACAAGGATGATGACTCAATTTATTTCTAAAGGGTGTCCTTGCCAAAGGGCTCTGTGTCTGTGTGCTTCATAGTAAAACAATTTAAAACCCCATTAATGTTAAAATTTTACCAGGCTAGCACAGAAAGGAGAAAGAAAGGGTCTTTCCCTCCCCACACAGCCAAGAGCTGCCAAATCTACAGGCATTGTGGGAATGGAAAGAGTTTGAAATTATTTTTAAAGGCTGGAAGAGCTTAGATGGGAAGGATTACAGATGGCCATGGGTTTTGCACTCAGAAATCATCGCTGTTTGACAGATCATTACACTGACGAAATCTGCCCCGAGACAATGCTCAGAAGCTTTCAAGTTAGTGGCAGGGTCATTGTGGATTGGGTGACCTCGTCCACCCTCACTGGGCTGGTTACAAAACCCTTCTGGCTCTGGTCTCGCTCGCTGAGACTGGAAGTTGAAGTACAAATAGCTCAAAGATCTGATTTATGTTTTCTCACCTCTCCAGTGGCTCTAGATGTTAGGCAAAGCCTCCAGAGAATAAGGAGGTGCCGTCCTGATGGACTTACAAACAAGGGATGCTGGATGCTTGGGTAGTTTTTGTGACAGAAACGGAAGATGCTCTTTGCAACGCAGTGGGAATGATGCTGCCATGGAGCACTCCGCCCTGAAACTGATCTTTCACAGTCTTGCCTGTTTCATTTGTGTCAGAAAATCAAAATCGCCAGTTTTAACTAACGGCCGAAAACTACAACCTTTGTGCTTCAATTGTTAAATATCATTAAAATAACAGTAGCAAGAGCTCTGTGATCAGTGCCCTGATAGATTTATGTTTGCTGGCAGATTCCTCATCCTAATGTCCATCTTCCCATACCTGAGAGAGCACAGCAGTAAACATCCCAAACTGGAACACCTCCAGTGAGATGGCAATTAGATCCTGGAAAAGTACCAAGATCAAGAGTTTGACGTGCACTATCCTGTGTGATCATGTCTTGCATTGGATCTGTACGATAGCAGGCGAGGCTAGTAGTTGAGTGACCATGAAGGACCCAATGCTAGTGGGACTTCATTGACAGGTCTTCTTCATATTGGAGTGAAACATACGTTAAAAGGAATTTAAAAAGGGGAAGAAAGCATTGAGATTCACAGCTTCTGCCAGGCCACTAGTTTGTGCCACCGTTCCTACTGAGTGGAGCAAAACCGAGCTGGCCAGCCAGGATGTCTGTCCCAAGTATGTTTCTTCCAACTTTGTTCATCTGTTTTTTTCTGATGGTCCCATCACCTTGGTCTAAACAGCAAGGATCAGGAGTATACAAAGGGAATTCCCTTTAACACTCCAGTCTCTGCCTTGGACTGGGGCACCACTGCCTTCCCACGGCTTCCCCAGAGCAATAGCTAGAAGTCACAAAGCAACGTTCTTGGTTTAAGTGGTGGTGTAATGCGTGCAACAAATTGTTCTGTCCTAGGAGGAGGAGATGCCGTGCAGACTGATGGCTCTTCCAGTGTCTGCCTTCATCCCCACCTACATCCAGCTATCCTGCCTCACTGATGTGAGGATATGAAAGCTCCCTAAATTTTCTTGTGGGGATCTCTAATCTTTGTGGGAACTGGGCTGTTCTACCACCTGCAAAGCTGTGGGATGCCCAAAGACATGGATGACTGGTAGAGCATCCAATGACTAATGCAGTGGTTTGCACTGCAGAACAGGGTCATACTTGATAGCCTATGACAGAAAGCTGGCCAGGGCCAAGATACAGTGCACAGATACTTTTACGAACAACTCTGCCTGTTGGGTATGGGATCCTTTGCAGTGGGAGGCAGAGTGTGGCACAGCCTGTTCACACTTGCTGAATTGCCACAGTGCCACTTTCCTCCAGGCATTCTTACCTTTTAAGTGACCCCACACTGTTTCCCAGCCACTGTTTCCTAGGTCCTGGGAAACTAAAAATTTTCTTCAAAGGTCAGCTAAAGGTCTCTCCTCTAAACATTGACATTTCTAGCTTAAGCCAAAGCTTACTTTGAACCCAAGCTAGCGGATTGTCAGCATGGGCAGAAGGTCAAGAACTGCAAGCACTCAAGCTACTAATGCAGTGGGGACCTGGCCACTCAGCGCTGTGAACACAAGCGTGCTGGAGTGCTAATCTAATCAGTTCGCGAAGCTTGAGTGTTATTTTGCAATGTGACTCCTCTCACTAGAACTCACATCAATATTTAAAACTGTTTGCCATCTAACTTGCAACCCCAAACCTTATTCCTTTGGTCTGGATGCCGGTCTCAGCACATGGCACCCAGCTTAGGTTGGGATCTGCAGGCAACAAGAGCAAATCTCAAAATCTCAGCTGCTGCACATAAAGCTATAAGTTTACGTGAATGAGAGGTCGCGGCCATGACCGGGACGGCTGCTACGGTGACCTACCTTGCAGAAACACGCCGAGAGAAAGAACGCAGCCAGCCGGGCCTGCCACTTATCATAACTGGGATGCAGTAAGGGCTTGTAGACGTGTCTGTTTACAGAGCACAGAAAATCAGGAAGAAGCTTGATAAATTGTTCCCAGTGCACTGCTAGACATTAACATCAGGGCAAGATAATGCAGTTTATAACAATCAGCCCACCAAAGCTGAAGGTGTTGCTCCAAATGCACCCACAAATGAGCGAGAGGAGCATCTTGCACAACAGCTTGGGTGACTCGTGGAAACGCGCTTCATTTCTAAGACCTCGGCACTGAGTGAAGGCTCTCAGGAGGTGGCTGCTCTGAACTGCCGCCTGAAATGAAGTCTAAACCTTCACATGCCGCCCAGACCCTTGTGCTTCAGTACAGGACCTGTTTTAACCCCTCCTTTGCCTCTTTTACTCTGCACATGTCAGAAATCTATTAATACAGGAGGAGGAGAACTTAAAAAATGGACTTCTTAAGTGAGGCTCTCTGTCCATACTGAGGGCACTGAAAACAAGCAACTTTCTTCTGGTTTTCGTGAGTGCCGAGTACTTATTGGATGCCACGAAAATATCTGAGGCCATTTATTTGGCTTCCAATTTATTGGCCTCAGGAGCCTGATTTTATAAACTACTTTTTCAAGCTCAGCAAAAGCTCTTTTCACCAGGAGATTGACACAAGGGTCCTCCAGAAAATGCTTGTGACTTTGTAGGGGGTGAGTCGTCGTCAGAGTGTCACAGATGCTGCCAGTCCTGACCTCTTTGCTTAAAAGGCACAGCGTTCACACTGCTGCCTTTTCAACGCTGCTCAAGCAGTGCAACAGCAGCGATCCTGACTTGTGTACCCACTCGCCGGCTGTCACTGGGTGGCAGGTGACTGTGTCTCTCTCCTGGAGGCTTTTGGGCCTTTCTTTTGGGCCATTCTTTACCTTTCTGAATCTACATGCGATGATGAACAGCCTGCCAGAGGCACCGATGCAAAGAAACGTATTCTGGCTATTTATAGATGTAAATAAGATCCAGTTTCCAGCTGAAATATTAAGCAGTGCTTTGGAATCTGCCTCCTTCCTAGACATCTCCTGGAGATGCTCACAGCCTGGGCTCCCAGCACCTTCCCAAGACTTTGGGGTGAAGGAGCAGAGCTGCTGATGTAAAAGGTATTCCCTCATGGGGAATACTAACTCCTGCCCTCAGTTTCCTGCAGTGGGACTCCCCTCTCCAACCCTGCCTTAGAGAAGGGCCAAGATTTAGATTACTGGAGCTACAGTGCTCTTTCTGAAAAGCTTGTTCCCAGCAGCACAAGCTACATGCTTACAGAAAGTTTGACGCTTTTAAATTAACAAAGTTATTTCATTTCTGTCAGCACCCTGCTGTTCCTTTGAGACTATGCTAAAATATAAAGCTCACTTATTAATTACTTCAAATGTCAACGTTTAATTACAATGCCTCCGAGTTAAATTTTGAGCCAGCCAAACTTTCAGAGCCATGCAGGAGACAGACAGACATACCCACAGCAAGTTAATCCTTCAAAAAAGATGATGATGATGATTAATGTTATTGATTCCCCAGCAGCAGTATTTCATCTTTCAAACACAGAGCACGTTAACGGGAGTGTGCAGAAGCCAGGGTCGTACCTGTCTAGCCATCTGTGGGCTGGGGTATTCCACCTGGACCACAACCGGCAAGAGTGAGCCTGCGTTCCTGCAAGGAGAGGAGGAGTAAAACCAGGGTTCGTTACATAGCTCCAGAGAAAACACGCACCCGTCCTACCGGATGGACGTCCTTCCCCGCGGGTGAGGTAAAGGTGCATTAAAAAGCAAATTGCATGTGGGCTGGTTATCACAGCACAGCTGAAAATCTTCGTGTAAGCATGCTGGATTCCCAGCCACCCTTGCAGCCAGAAATGAAGCCAACACTTGCTGGTTGTTGCGAACCATGCCAATTTGAATGTCAGTGTTCCTATAGCAGTATCCCATATTTTTTCCGACTTCAAACACAAGATAACAGCTGCAGTGCTGATGTGGTATATCATCTAACTTAAAGCTGATTAATAATTTTTAGCTCTTCTCAGCCATGAAGGTGTATCAGGCTTAGTTATGAAAGCATGGATGAAGTCCTGGGTACCAAGAGAAAGCCCCTAAAAACTGGCAGCTTTAGATTTCAGCAAAATCAGGTGCTGGAAAGCGTTACAGAGATTAGCTGCTAGCTGTAGGTATTTCCCAGGAGGACAAAAGGAAACGCCTCTCAGCAGCCTCCGCACCTGGCTGACGGGCGCCTGACCTGTGATGCACGTTGCTGCTGCGGAGAGCAACATCGGGCTGAAGGTTTCAGAGTCTGTCATTTAAATGGCACCGGTCCCGGTTTCCCTTTTCAAGCTGTGGCAGTCTGAGAGAACTGGAACAGTTCGTCAGTCAAGGTGACAAACGTCTGCTAGACGAGAGGTACCAGTACACATTGCCTTGTCATTGACTCTGCCAGAATATAAAAGTCTCATCCTCCTGACAACACTTTCAGCAGTGAAGGAGGATGAAGCATCCAAACAAAGCACCTCCTGATTATACTTTAGGGACTGCAATCTTGCCGTTCTCTTAGACACTGTGTCTGTATCAGAAACTTAGGTTTAATTTATACGGTCTTAATAATGAACAGTCAGGATTTAGAAGACTGGGGCATGTTTTCATCTTGCAATATTTACTGTCTTCCTTAAAGCTCTAGCTCTGGAGCCATGTTTCAGGAGGGGAAAAAAAATTGGTACTTTCTGAAAACTTATAAATTGATAAGAATTAGATATCAGAAGGACATTAAAAAAATAATCTAAGACCTGCTGAAAAAAAAATCTATGACTTCTAAGCCAGCTTCATGACTTTTAGAGCCCAGTTCATTATTTTCTAAAATATATCATTGTCAAAGCTGTAACTTCACTCATAAAAATGTTTGTTCTAGGGATAATAACAAATCCTGAGGTTAATGGATTCTGTAACCTCCTATGTTTTGGTTATTTTTAAAAATCAGTCATTGGCAGCCAGGTGGAGAGCGCTTTATTAGTGAACATCCCCGGAGAGCAGACACTCTAACACTTGATATCTTTTTGGCTTAGAGGATATGGCAAGGACACAAAGCTCTTCACTGCACCTTGGAAAATGAGAGAACAGCAATGACGCAGCCTAAAATGTGCTGTGTAGCAACTCCCTGACCAGTGGCACAGGAGTTCCCTCGTCCCAGGTCTGCCCTGTACTGCTGCCACCACAGTCAGGGAGCAGGGCAGGTCATCTGCTGCACGTGTAGCTGAGTTTTAGCCTTCATATAAAGTAATACTACAATATCAACATTAAGTATTAACAAGTTTGAATGCATTTTACAAATTTTTAGCGATGTTTGAAAGCAAAGGGCTGTATTCTTGACTAATGTGACACTACCTGAGAGATGAAAATCAACATTATTAACATCACGTCTTACATAAATATCCATATATCAGGGCAAACCCCTTTCCTTTAATGCATTGCAGATCCTTTTTCCCTTTTAGGTCAATATATGTTCCTGTTCTCTGTGGAAATCCACGTTATAACTTGTGTGCCGTCAACATTTAACTTTTTAATATCTTTTTTTCAATAGAATAATCAGTGATCTATACAGTAAATATGTATCTAAAGAATGTATAAATACATAATACATATCTATACCTATATGTGCAAATAGTATTAACATATATTAATGGTGTTTTACTGGCTAAAGTATAAAAGTATAAGGAATTCAGCTACGCCTAAAGAAGATACAACTGTTCATTTGAAAATTAAATAAACATTTCAAAATGAAACAGACAACAAGGGGAACCAAAATGAATTTCTGAGAATGTGTTGTCTCACTTTTTTTTAAAAACTTTCTACCAGAAGTGGTTTTTCCCAATGTGAAGTACATCAGGCTTCTGAATGACTTCAGCGCTAGTCAATAGCTGGACACACACTTATTTTTGTTTAGCTGCTGACTCCTTGTCGTCTGTTAGTGACACCGAGATGTCTAGCTTTTCTTAGCTACTTGTGCTGGAAAAGGAGCTCCCATTATAGAAAATCCAGCAAAGGCTAAAAATGTAAACTTTATTTAAAGTCTCCTGGCACCTTTTTTCACAGATGCACCTCCTTGTATGGGGATGCTAAGGGAAACAAGAAACACTGGCTAAAATAGTATTAGGTGCAGGATTATACGCTCAGCCGAAACAGGTAAGGATGTGCTATTTTTGGATCTTGTCCATACATTACTTGCATCTATCAAGTGTCTATTTCTGAAGAAATAGTGGTGAAAGCAAAAGTTAATTCTTACTCCTCAAGTGAACAATGTATGTTAGCTGCAGTCATTTATACCTCAACAGGTACGAAGTCATTGTCACCATGTCAGTAACGCTTACTGTCTTCTCCACAACAACGTAAATGATCATACTAATTGTGAGGTACACAAGGTGCATGACTTTTTTTTCTTGCTTTTGCCGAGCATATGTGACCCACTGAACCTGACTTGCCAAATTCTAGGACAGCAGTCAGTCACGCTAGAGATCTGCCAAACTAGACCTGTACCAGCTAATCAGTGTTCTTGTTTGAAAACTGATTTACAGTTCTTAATAAACCTAAACCATGTCACCTAGCAGTCTTACTCCAAACAAAGCAGCGGTATGCTCTTTTTGCAAGAGGGGAAAGACACCTTACCACCCGTCTTGGTAAAATTGCCAGTCTCCAAACCGCAGCAAATCTGCGAGGCAATTGAGGCAGGAGTGAAAGTGCCAATAAAAAAAAAAAAAAGAGCCAGATGAAATGATTTGCCACTTATAGGAGAAACAGGCAATAAAAATAATCTTTCCCTCTTGGTTCAATTCCACTCCTTCAGCACAGTTTGAGTATAATCTAATATAAATGTGCCCTTTCCACAGCAACTGTTCTTATAGAGAGATTTACCTCAGCTTGATTTAAAGTATCCATTTGCAGGCCAAGCACCACGGGAAGCTTTTAAATACGACATTAATATAAAAGATGACAAATAAAAATGGTTCAGATATAAATAAGTTCACAGACCAATAGAGGGCAAGGTACTAAGAGTAAATTGCAAAGCTATATGGGTCTATGCTGTGTAATGAGATAATTTTGGAATTAAGAGCACCAGAAACAGAGAGCCCTTAAGGGAACAAGGCTAACTAAGATAGCTTTGCTCTCTGCTCGTGCTCCTCAGCCCCTTTTCCAGGCGTGAACGAGGGGGGATGCCCTGTGGTGATGGCAAATGTGTGTGCAATTTGTTATTTTAAGTAGAAAAGGCCTCATTAAGTGAACTGGATAACAGCAAACACATCTACCCAGGACCTATAATACAGAAACGCTAGGACATTACACACAGCATCACCTTCACTGAGTACTATCAGCCCAAACCTTGCCCGCATACAAAAGTTGTAACACGTTTTATTTATCATGAACTACACCAATAGTACTCTCCTAGCATGATCGCTGTTACACAAGACTAAAGATACTAGTTGTGTACCAGTATTAGTGATACAAGCAGAGGAATATAAGAAATAGTATAAAACCCATTTTATATATGGTTTCACAGGAAAAGCAAATGGAGGTATTGGGCCTTTGGGCTTTAAATGCAGGAATTCCAGGGAATTCCCCTGACACATCTCTGGATCACACAGGAATTGCTTGGGTGATTTTTTGACCCTTCTTTTGAGAGAGACACTGCCTATGCTCAGGCAACTTAGAGCAACTAAGATGACCGAGGGATTGGGGCATCTCCCTTATGAGGAGAGGCTGAGAGCGCTGGGACTCTTTAGCCTGGAGAAGAGATGGCTGAGGGGAGACCTTATTACTGCGTACAAGTATCTCAAGGGTGGGTTGAAGGAGGACGGAGACAGACT
>VUYV01000486.1:63251-84526 GCA_008711295.1 Anarhynchus alexandrinus | reverse complement strand
ACAGGCTGCCCAGGGAGGTTGTGGAGTCCCCTTCTCTGGAGATTTTCAAGACCCGCCTGGATGCAGTCCTGAGTAATGTGCTCTGGGCAATCCTGCTTTGGCAGGGGAGTTGGACTAGATGATCTCTAGAGGTCCCTTCCAACTCTGAAAATTCTGTGATTCTGTGAAGGCGAGATACTGCAAACATGCCAGGATTAGAAGAGTGATAAACACCACCTAGTATTTCAGCAGAAATATGGGAGCAGGAAAAGCCTTCAGGCAAGGGGAAAACACCAATAATATCAAACTGCAACAGTGGGAAGGGTGTTGCCCTGTGCGGGGCTCGGCAGGGTCCTGCGCTACATGTCTCAGGCAGAGTAAAGGAAGAAATTGAGCTAAAGCTAAGGAAAAAGCTAGGTAGATTGCAGGCAGAAAGTAGCTGTCAGACCCTCACTGTAAGACTTATAGCTGAAGAAAACAACAGTAAAAGCCACTCCTCACAGCCCTCAGGCAAGAGAGCATTAGATATCTTTCCTGCCACAATCCACTCTGGAGCATGCAAGCATAGCATTGGGACAACAAAAATAACCAAACACACCAGGGTGCAATGTCAAGATGCACTTTACCCTGCTAAAAGTAAACGTGCGCTTGGGTGGATGCTGTAGGAGAAACATTGATGTCAGACAACGTCCTCTCGCTTCATTTGCCTGACATCATCATTGACTATGGTCTCAGAGAACCTGTTGGTGGATACAGCACCTGGCTCAGCTTTCATACAACGGAAGGTCTGGATTTTGTTGGCATTAGATTCACTGTACATGCACAGCTTGAATGGCCGGCAGCAACAAAGGAAATCAGATGCAACCTAGCTGTGAAAACGCACATATAATGAGAATCTCAGCTCCTTTGAATCCCATCTGCACATTAGGCACACAACCACAAGTCAATTCTCATGTCTTGACAGTGGCGTACATAGTAGTGGGGTAAAAACATGGTAGAATCATAAAATCATAGAATTGTCTAAGTTGGAAGAGACCTTTAAGATCATCAAGTCCAACCACCAACCTAACACTGCCAAAACCACGTCCCTCAGCACCACATCTACCTGTCTGTTAAATCCCTCCGGAGATGGCGACTCCACCAACTGCCCTGGGCAGCCTCTTCCAGTGCTTGACAACCCTTTCGGTGAAGAAATTTTTCCCAATATCCAATCTAAACCTCCCCTGGCACAACTTGAGGCCATTTCCTCTTGTCCCATCTCCTGTTCCTTGGGAGAAGAGCCCGACCCCCCCTCACTACCCCCTCCTTTCAGGGAGCTGTAGAGAGCGAGAAGGTCTCCCCTCAGCCTCCTTTTCTCCAGGCTGAACACCCCCAGGTCCCTCAGCTGCTCCTCATCAGACGTGTGCTCCAGACCCCTCACAGCTCCGTTGCCCTTCTCTGGACACGCTCCAGCACCTCAGTGTCTTTCTTGTCATGAGACTGAACACAGTACACCAGGCAGGGCCTCACCAGTGCTAAGTACAGGGGAATGATCACTTCCTCAGTCCTGCTCACCACACCAGTAGTGGGGTAAAAAAGCCACCGGTGGCAGCTGCTTCCCCAAGATTAACAGGACTCATTCACTGAAGATCTACAGCCCTCCAAGGCAAACGGCAAACCTTCAGTGCCAGTTATTTCTGTCTTCGCATTGGGGTGTAAAAGCTGAAAATACCTTAAGAGTCAGGACATATGTGTAAGGGCTCTTATCCAGGCCACCTATAAATTAGTCCTGCCAGTGACCAGTGTTTGACGTTGCGATGGGGATAGCAGGTGATGGAGGCTTACCCAGGGAAGGCGGCCACTTAAGAAGTCAGTGTCTGGCAGCCCCACAGAGCAGGCAGTCTGAATGCAGTCCTAGATGCCTTCAAAGCTAGGCCCTAGGCAGAATCCTAGCTATTAACACTCTTTCACAAACACCATGGAGTTTAACAATCTGAAGGGTGTGCAAAGAGCACCGTGCAAACAGCAGAGATGGCAGAGCTGTGCTCATTCCCTATACGTGTTGGGCAGAACAGAAAAGGTTTCAGATCCAGAAAAGGGCGATGAATGAATCACAAGAGATAAATCCCACTAAGTCAATATGAATGTTGCAGGCCCTTAATTTCAGCAGGAAGTTCGGAGATTAAATTGGTTGTTGAGTCTGGGCCCAGGTCCACTTAAAATAATACAAATGATTGGGAGGGCAATCAACCACCATAAAGGTCACTAGGGCTTAGAGGTGGAGCAGCAGAAGATCCCTTGCCCCTCCTGAGCAGCAGCTTTGTTCATAAATTACCATGTAATGGTTGCAGACCCACAGAGAACAGTGCCAGCAGCTGGGGAAATGCCGACAGGCTTTGCACAGGGAAAATGACATGACTGCAGTGGGTAGACTAAAAATAGGGAAAAAGAAAATAACATACCCGGTTCCCTCAGGTATGGGATGGTTCTTCTTGCACAAGTGTTTGGAGAAGGGACATGGCTGCTAAATAGTGCTGGAATTTTCTCTCCCGCTCTAAGAAATGCTGTTTCTTCTTCTCAACCCAGACTCTGTGTGTTCTTCTCCTCATTTGTGTCATCACAAGTCACTGCATGAAGCCGGTTGTGAATGTGGGGCGTGTGCTCCAGCCAGTACAGCCTACTAGCGCCCAGCTCATGCATGGCAGTTTAAAGTCTCATTCCTTAGGATCCTCACAATGCATACAATACTGCTGTATCAGCGCATTTTGATCCCCAAACCACCAAAAGTTACACTTCCAGGAGACAACAGCCCAAAAAGAAGCCAGGGAAGAGCTGGAAATGAAATACTCTCCAGCTAGGGAATTAAGTTCCATGGCAGATTTTAAGAAATACTGCAAAAACGCTCTTCTCCAAAAAAGCCTTGCTAGTGCAAAGTACGACACCTCTTCAAGCCCTTTTGATTCACTGCCCCCATATCAAACTGACAAAACACCGTACCCAAAGTAATGATTCTTACAAGAGATGCTAAGCAGAGACTCCATGAAATCCACTGGTTTTGATACTGGTATTTTGTATGAAGGCATTTCAGTAATGCTACCATGAAGGGCAATGAATGGTATTTGACAGTATTTGGAAGGGAACAGAACTGACATGCTTCATTCCCTGACCTCCTTTGTTTTCTGTTGCAAGATGTACTCTCTAAGAAACATGCGTCAGACCAGCTGTCCACCAAAAAGCTCATAGATTGACCTTACTGCTAATTTCAAGATGTATTTTGTAGGCAGAAATAAATAAACCAGACTAGAAGATTACCTCTAGCAATGATATGAAGTAGAATATGCTTAAAGAAAATAAACTTGGCATTATTTGCTTACATTTATAAGCTTCACTGATTCATGTATATTTGGTAAAATCCAGTGAAACAAAAAAATAAGAGAGCAATTAAGGTACAGTTTTGATCAGAAGGCCCTGTAAAGTCACTCATTATTCTGGGTCTGCTACGATGAGAAAACACAGCTGCAGCCCCCGCCGCATGCGAGCCCACGCAGACTAACGAGATGCTGGCGCTGGGAAACAGCCAGCAGATAACCCATGGGTGGCTCTTTTCTGTCGTACCAAGGGTGGCTGTAAAGCCTTCACCATTGAAACTCCCATGTGTAAGCGGGACGAGCTAGTGGCAGCAGGACAAAGTCCTCCAGCCTTCTCTACCCAGGACAGAAAGGCACAAAAAACATTCCGTTGGGATGTATTAAAAGAGAAGAGTATCCATGGCACACCCTCTTGTGTGAAAAGGGCTGCATCTGAGGTGAGCAGCTTGCAGGGATAACTATTTTAAGTGCTTTATTACAGCAAGGGCTTTATGAGAACTATATCATACTTATACTGGCATGAAAAAGATACTTTATACCCCCCCAAAATCTTTGGAAAAATATTCCTTCACTGTTCTCAGCTGCCCACACTGCTGGCAGAAAGGGTTCTGGAGAAATTCTGCAGGGGATCCTGAACAAGCCGGGTGACAGCTGCTGGGAGACTGCCAGGGGAAGTAGGGGAAATAATTATTTGTATTAACGCAGCTACAAAGCTTCTCTTCTGTAGATCCCAAAGTACCTTAAAAAGCTACAGCCTTTCACAGAGAAGAGAAAACTTAGACCCAGAGATGCAAAGGGTCGTCTAGCAGGCCGTAAAATGAGACAGGCAGCAGCCCTGACTCCCGTGCCTTCCCTGTCCTTTCTTTACACTGAGTAGGCACTGGAATCGTCATCTGTGGGGTAGCTGTTGTGTTTAAGGAGATGAGGATAAGTACGGACACAATAAAGTGAGCCATTTCTACGGTACATAAGCATTAAGGTAGTTGCAGAGGCGGTTAGGAGAATAAAGTGGTGCAGGCCAGCCATAACTTTCCTGTAATGTTAGATGCATCCCAGCAGTCCTTATATGTGACACCTGAATCCCTGGGTTTTAACATTAAACAAAAACCCGATACCTGTTGAAATAGCACCAGCATGAGATGAAAGAGAAATATCTGCAAAGAAAACAAGAAGAGACTTCAAAGCCCTTCATTGATTCCCTCACGCTAAAGTCACCATGCCCTGAGGCATCACTCCATATCTCCATCTATTTTGTGTTCAGATACCACAACCACCACAATGTCTTCAAGTGTAATTAACTGATGCTGAAATTGCTTATGCTGCAGCCATCCCGTGAAGGTCTCGGAGGCTGGCACGCATCCCAGCACATTACTCACTCGAACACAAGATGTCAACATTTTAGTGCAAGGACTCTTCTCACTGTCCAGGTTTCAGAGCATTCACCGTGAAAGATGCCTGCACTGACAACAGACCACGTTCAGCCTTGCCTGGCTGGGCCAATGGATCTCTGATGAGCTACTAGACCGTGGGGCTTAATGTGGTCTGGTTCATTGGCAGAAGGGGAAAGAGTTCCACACACTTCACATCACGTCTATGAAATTGCCAGATCCTTCAAGATCCCCTTTAAAGGTTAATCCACGATGATCAAATAGTAACTTCCATTCAAATATCCCCAAAAAAGGGGAGAGGGATTAGAAAGGACTGTGTGAAATCCCCACAATTAGCAAAATACCACTGTGTGATGTCTGGAATTCTCATTATTTCACAGCATAATTGCATCACGGTTGGACTTAGACAAGAGGAAAGCAAATGCAGACAGTTCTGGTGATTGCTGCATTTTTAGCAGAGTGCACATAGAGTTTTTAGGACATTTGTTTACTCCTCCAGGGCCCCGCAGAATCAAGAAAATAGTTTTGTAATATCAGAAATAGCTTCCCGCTTTTTGTCAAATATCGGGAGAAATATGCCTGTGCTATAAGGCAATGTTTGACACACAATTGTAACATCAGCATCCGAGGGAGCAACGTCAACCTTGGTATGAATCTCATGGCTCAATACAAGAAGTGTTACTATCCAAGGAGAGTCTCAGAAGTTGACAGGTTTAAGTACAGTGTCATTTTCTCACCACTTCCAGGAGCCTCTTAATGATATAGCTGTGTCTGCAGAGTGAATTTCTTGTGAAATTCAGGTGGTAGCAAGGTGTGGGGGCTAGCAGAAAGTAGTACAAGTCTGGGAGGAAAGAAGGGAAATAACACACCATTTTCTTGTATAAAGTCTAGTGAAAAACCAGTCTGCTCCAACATTCAGACCCCAGCTTGTTCTGTGGAATTCTGGGAGCTGTATCAGTGCATACCTTGTCATCGTTTCACTAGCTGTAGCTGGGAAATAGATGGGAGCCACTGTGTTGTTGAAACCCATGTAGATATACCAGTCTTAAGCAGAACCTCAGGCTTTACGAATACCATTCCCAGCCCATGGGGCAAGTACATCCTCTTGTGACTGCACAGAACCACGACCAGCACATCACTGAATCCCTACTGTAAGTCAATCTCATGTATAAAGAAGAAAAGGGACTTTAAGCTTCCCTTCAGAACTAATAATGTAGTAAACAGAATGAGATGCAACTGATGCCAAGTGCAGGACTGCAACACATGGGATGATACTGAATGACACGGATAAAGAAAACAGTTTGTACACTGTATTGACATAGGGTGATCGCTGGCTTGAAGTCAATGAGAATGTTCTTGATATTAAAGGTGGGACAGTGAAGAATTTGTTGTCTATTTTTGCATATCCTAGGTGCCCATGCACTCATCAAATTTATAACCTTGATCTAAGGACAAAGCTGAGAGAGCCTCATAAGCCCAAATCGTACTGCATGGCAGATGAAATTCACTGTGTTTGTAAATCAGACTGCCCAACTGCTGCCTTGTCACGTTTCATTCAAAGCATTTTGCAACGCGTAAGGGTATAGTGCCCCAAAGTCTCATGCTAAAAAGCCGATATGGTGTTTGTTCAGTGGAATTTAGCAGACCCAGAGCTCAACTCTCCTAAATGAGAGGGGAACTGGGATCCAATCAGAGAGATTCTAAGGCAAACACATCTGCTTAGCGGGGTCTTATCTCTGCACCAGTAGATCAAAGAGCACTCTTGCACAGCTGTACAGCGTGCAGGCACTGTTGCCAGTCCTCTGAAAACCAGACTGGCTTGAGTGTTGACTGGCAGGACTGTGAGACACGCATCACACGTGAAACTCATGATGAAGAGCTTGGGGATTTTTAATAACAGATATCTAATGTTAGACTACTGTTTAGGAACCTAAACTAATACCCTAACTTTCAGAACACAAGAAGTTCCACACCACCCAAGGAGTCCAAGTGAAGGGATTTTTCAAAGATATTTTATCAGCCACCAAAAAGAGATGATACAAAAACATGTTTGAAAATGTTTCCAGGAACTTCATGTGCGCTGGAATACTCACTAGCCACCAACACTTGTCATTTTATAAAAATGTTTGCCATTTGGCATTTTTTTTCAATGCCTCCATTGCCTAGTGAAAGACACATACACACAAAAAAGACCAGACAGGAGGAATCAGCAGTACTTTTTATATCTGAAGTGCTGTCAACTATACAACGTCAAGCTTGAAGATGGCAATCTTAGGTCACTCCTAAAAACAGTAATTTCCAACAAAGGTTTGATTTTGAAAGAATAATATCCCATCTAAGAGATTATGAAAGAAATAGTTGTTCCTTTGGCAGAAGCAGAAACTACCTGCTTGCTAGCATATCTCAGCAACTTGATGTAGCATTTGTTATAAAAATCCTACTCTGCTGACAGAGAAGAGGTAACTGCTGTAAAAGGACGACAAGTTAGTTACCTTTTGCTTTCAGGTTCACTGGGTACGTGATCTGCTCTGACCTTCCTCTCTCATTCTTCCTGGAGCCATGGCTGGAATGTTCTGCTGCAAACAAAAAGCATAAAAGGGATCATAGGGATCAGGTGAATCCGAGGCCACAACCAACGCTGCGTAACCAGGAATGGCTGATACTGCATCAGTCAACTTCTCGTCAAGTCAAGATGATGGTATCAGCAGGAATATTTTATCCCCTTCTGCCTTTGCTTTGCTGCCTGGGCAAACCGAAACAGGGATCTGATCCCTTCCCTCCATCTTCCGAGATTCAATGGGCCCTTCCACCACCCCAGACTCTGAGCATCCGCAGTCTCTAACTGGTGTACCTTCTTAACCCACCTGGAAATTAGGACAACGCTGCTGTCCTCTTCTTACAAATGGGGCACAAAGGAACAGCCAGACTGTTCGACAAATTCTTAGTTGTGTTTAATTGTCTTTTGGCATTTGACTAGGGGCTCTTCCTCATCACCACTTCTTCCCTCTAAGGTTTCAAAAAAGTCTCCCCTTTGAGATTATGTGGCTCCCAAAATTCTAGTAGTATAACCAGAAAGCAGGATTTTCTTGCAAGATCATGTATTACATTAAAAAAGATTCATATGTTCTAAGAAGGGGAGAAGAGAGAGGTTAAAAAGCAGAATAAATAAGACTTTGACTAAAAAGAAGCATGCAGTGTGGTGTTCAAAAAAAGCCCAGCATGAGCTTAACACTGCTTTCAAATTTGTCAAAAGCAGAGAGGAACTGAAATAATTTTAGCCATTATCCCCCATTGAGGCTATACCTTCATGGCAAAAAAGGGCATGTTTTTATACTGAATTAGTTATCCAGCTTGAATCAGGCACTTTGGCAGGCACTTTACCCAGTCTTTACTTATATGACCCCCTGTCTGTCTTCCACAGAGTCTCTGCTCCACTCAGTCCACAAGGCAGAGTTGCAGAGGAACTTACTCTGACTCACCAGATCGGATGAGTCGTATTAGTTCCAAGTCAAGAGCACAGAATGAATCCAAGTGCCTTTTTCAAGCAGGAGAGCTCTGCCAGACAGAACGGCGGGAACAAACAATGCTCAGGAGAAAACAGAGCCTGAAGACTGGGCAGGAATATTATTAAGTTAATAAGAAAAGCAAACATAGAGGTTTGGAGGAGAGAGGGGAAGGAATTTATGCATTAACTTGCCCCATCATTTCTCCATTTGTAGCCACTTGGACCACAGTCCTCCTCCCCTCAAAATCAATTGTAAAGCCTCCCTTTGATGCACTAACGCAGGGTCTGCCGCTGCATACCAATTTATGCCTTGAAATGTGCAAGTCAATTAAGCCTTCCAGTCTTGGGGAGGCATGAGATGTCTACATGGCCCAAAGGTTCTCCCTACCGATAGGGAAACTGAAAAAGAGAGAACTGACTTTCTCTGAGTCACAAACCACATTCTTGGCAGACCTGGGAGGGGTTCAGAACGCTGTAGGGTGCAGAAATCCCAGTTCGGAGCTCAGCCCATGCATAAACAGATCGTAGTTTTTAATGTCTGCTGCCAGTCGTACTGACAGAAGGGTTCTGGGATCTGCTGACTTTGTGTCCTGGCAGTTCTTCTGAAAGACTTGGCGCTCCTCTCCCTGTGCCATCGATTCATCTGGTAGTAGAAGAGTTTCAGGGTAATGATGAGATATACAAACAAGGTCAGCAACCCTCCAACTAAGAGAAAGGAGAGAAAAAACATTAAAGTGAAGCAGGAGCTAACGCACCAAGTTATTGTAGCTTCCCAAGTGCAGACAGTGCAAGAAACTCCTCTGTGTTTGCTAATGAGAGAGCAGATATCTCTGTTTATACAGCCTGCCAGCTGCATCCAGAATAAACATCTACAAATCATTCTCATCTAAAATGAGATACAACGACACTCAGCTGTGCAGGTATAATTTTATTTTATACATACTTCGAACTAAACTCAGCCCAGTTGTGTGTCAACGTAGATACAGTGTCTGCCGTGACAGGTCCCCCTAGAGCTGAAAGGATGGGAGCAGTCAGCCTCCTCCCAGTCTGAATTCGTTCAGCAGTGAGATACAGAGACCTTAACAAGAAACACACTCTGCACTGGAAGGGACAACTGGGACATGTTGTCAGCTAGGACATCAGTAACACCCCCGAAAAGCAATCACTGGGCAACCTGCGAGCCCATAAGTGCCAGAAGAGCTATCATCTGCCACTGTACTTAGAATAGGAAGTAACTGTGGTGGGGTTTGTTTGTATTTTTTAATAGCAGCCAGTATAGATAGTTAAAACCATAGAACATAGCAGAAAAAAAACCCCCTCACTCTAATACCTTTCTCTCTGCCCAGCTATCACTGTACAATTTAGATGGTGCCATTAAATCTTCACTTGCACACAGCAAGCCCTACACGACAGCCCATATCAAAACAGGGACGCTCGGAGAAAGTGACTTCATTCGCCACCATTTATTATTCCACTTGACTGAATGTCAGCCACACGCCTGTCGCTCTCATCCCTCTGTTGTGTGGACACATGTACACACAAAGAAACCGCAAGATGTTCTTAGTCTATTCTTAAGTAGCCCATCCTGGACATAGAAACACAAGAGGACATTAGCAGCCCAGACGATAGGAGAAAGAAGCCCATTTGCTGCAACTTTCTGAAGTTTCCAGTGATTTATGAGTTGTTTCAGCAGATGGAGCCATTGCAGTATACACCATGAATTGTGAACTAGGCCATTTTGGCGTGTTCAAAGGGAAAAAAAACCTTCTGCCTGCTATGAGGATATCTTCAAAAGGATCCTTGTCTGCATCCAGGCAAATGTGTGCCATCCAGGCAACTACATGGTCTTTTAGCAAATGGGTTGCCTTGAATCTCCTAGGACTGATTTTTAGATCTATAGGATCATTAGTAATTATACATTAGTATCACAACCTAAGCTTATGGTTTTAACATGCATTTGAAAGCTGGCAGGTGTCCAAGTCATGCCCACTCAGTAATTCTGGTACATACAGACCAGCCTTTGCCATGATAATCAGCCGGTTCCCCTTACTGGTGCTGAAATCCAATTTTTCAAAGGTCAGATGTCACTACCCTGGAAATGGCATATAGCCGCAATTGCTGAATTATTATGTTGCAGGATACCCCTGGCTGATTGAGTGAGGCTTTCAGAATATTTACACACACACATATTGAGGAAAGCAATACAAATAAGAATACAACAGTTCAAGTTTCCAGAAATACATTCATTTACGAGTATGACACTTTAAAGGTTCCAGGAAGATAACTATGATCATAAACTTAGGCATAAAACAGTGAGCAATTCATGGTACAATTAGAATTTGAGATAAATGGATTAATAATCTCCTGCTCAAGCATCTAATTAAGAAGAAGCTGCATTCATCAAAGGCTTCTGTTGACATTATACATTACTGAAGGGAAATTGGGATTTAATATCTCCTTGGTGTGTAAACTCATTACCATTTTCCCTGATGGAGTCTACACACATATATAAGAGGCAGAGATTATTACACTTAATATAGAAAGACAGAATGCCTTCAAGAATTGACCCCTTATGTTTTGCATGCTTCATAAGACCTGCTCATAAGCTACACAAGAGTTACTTTGCAAGGCTGCCCCATAAACTTTTAAATGCTTTGTAATTTTGAGTGTTAGAGATAGCACAGCAGCTCTTTTCCAGTGACAATCACATCAGTTCTGGGACGTGTTGTCATTGTACTGCTGGGCTGATGGTAAATCAGGGTAACACTTCTAGCCCAAAACAAATCTCTCACCTGGAGTTACAGTTTTCACCCTACAGACCATCACAGCAGGGAATGTTACAGTGAAAGCACGTTAAAAGGCTGCAGCACCAAGTCTATGCATTCAGCACCACAGACCTACACAGGACACGAATGGTATGTTATTACATTATCCAGGAACAGCTTGGCCTTATGAGTAACATGCCGTAAATCAAGGCGAATTTGGTGAAATTGAGAGCTCACAGAAGGGCTGGACAGAGACCAAAGTCGGGCATGCAAGGAATTCCTGCCATGCAATTCTACTACAGGCTGGAGGTCTAGCTTCTAATGTATCGTTCAGTCCCAGGCGCCAAATCAAAGCCTTCTCATTGCACTAACTCCTGTGGTAGTTTTGGATGGAAACAGCTATTGAAATTGAGGCCACAAAACCCTTCTCATTGGGGAATAAGTCTAAATTTAGACCCTAATCTTCAAATGAACACACGAGGCTGATTTACCTCACTGCATTACTAATGTTCTTTACAAATACATGAAGTCTTGAAGGCATTTTGTTTCCCTCAGTGTATATGTGGCAAAGACTCAGATTAAAAGGATGGATTCTGCTAGAAATACCCTTGATAACACACAGCAAGCACAATTAATAAGGAATCAGTTCGCCCACCCTTTTATAAATACCTTTCTATAAAAACTGTAGGAAGCCCAAGCAAAAGAGAAGCTGAAAAGAATGAAATAATAAAACATCAAGAAGTAACTGTATGATACACCGGTGTGAAGACACCATTGGTATGTCTGCTCAGAGGCTGGGTTAGGCTGAACTTGCTAGCAGCAACGGCAAACCAAAACTTCTTTGGGGATCATCAATCAGGCTGCTGCCCAGTCAGGAGCTGCGTTTATGGAGCTGAAGCTTCTGAGCCCATGGGCTCAGAAGAAGTTATCTAGAACTGACACAGTGAAATGATGAGACAGCAAATAAGACAAAGCATATTCATAGCCAGCTGCTACACCATCCTCCTGGGGAAATCAGACCTCTCTCGTAAGGAACCTTCTGCGGATGAGGTAGCTTGCAATGGCATCAGGTGAAAAAGCTGAGCAGAGAATCTATATGAATCTACTGGTTTAAACTGCTCCTGTAGAGTTGTCCATGTAGTCCAGGAGTGGCTCTTCAAACTTTTTAGCACCAGCCTGCTGAATTAGGGAAGGGAATCAATTCCGTCTCTCTGACATCTTAGGAGGCTGGGTTTCCATGAGACACTGAGTCTGAAACATAAATGCTAATATAAAGTCGCTGCTTTTAAGGGTGTCATTCCTAATCAGCTTTGCAGAAATAGCTAACTCTTTTGGTGTGGACAGTCAGAGCAGATTATGCCATTACCTCCACAACTAATTATTCAGAAGGAAACTGAATATATTAAAGTAGAGGAACGTTCTGCAATAAAAATGTAACCTCATGCAGGGAAACAAGACGAGCAATGTTTATTAGGAACAGGAGCTAAGGGCCTATTTTCTAGTGCTTGTGATGAGTTGAACTCAGCCAGCAGCCAAACACCCCCCCAGCCTCTTGCTCACTCACCTCTCCTGCAGCACGGGGAGAAAATAGAAGGAAGGAAAAAAGACTCATGGATCAAGTTTAATAGTGAAAGCAAAAGCAAAAAGAAGAATTCATTCACTACCTCCCATTGGCAGGCAGATGTCCAGTCACTGCCTGGGAAGCAGGGTCTCAGCATGCATAACCATTCCTTGAGAAGACAAACACCAACCACGAATGCACCCCCTTCCACCTCCTTTCCCTGAGCGTTTACTGCTGAGCACAGTATCATATGGTATGGCATATTGCTCTGGTCAGCTGTTTCAGCCATGCCCCTTCCCCATCTCTTGCCCAGCTCCAGCCCACTCGCTGGAGGAGGGAGCAGAGAAAGCCTTGCCGCTGCGCAAGCACTATTCAGCAATAGCCAAAACACTGGCGCGTTACCAACACTGTTTTAGCCACAAACGGAAAGCAGAGCACAATACAGGCTACTATGGAGAAAGTTAACTCCATCCCAGCCAGACCCAGTACAATGCTCCATAATAAAATTATTCCTGATGTTTAAAGCCAAGGTAGGCTTGAATGCAAAGGATGTTATAAACAACCTGCTGCAATTTTAAGCAATTGCATTAGACCTTTATCTTCAAGGTTTGAGTCACTCATTTCACATCACTGACATTTCAGAAACGCTAACCATCTCTGTGTTTCCATCCTTTGTGGAAAAGGGACAACAAACCGCTGTGTGCACCAAGAAGTCCCCAAGTGTATTCCAGTTCACCAGACATTCTGACATTGGCCCAAACTGTCTCTGCTGAGACACACCTGGTCTCACACCTGAGGTCTCACCTGGTTGAGATTTTCATCTCCTTCATTTGCTGCTGTTTGGAACAACATTTTCTACCACATGAACAAAGCTCATCCCTACAGGAAACCAATAAGCCATAGCTACAGAGCCACGAAGTCCCTCTTTGGTACCTTGTGTCTTATTGATAATCACCTCCTAACAGAGTCGGGCATCTAAGAAGTGTTGCAGAGCTGAGCCTTGATCTGTGGAAAGAGCTCGTTAGAAACCACAAAGCCCATCACGTTCCACCTGAAGTAAAAACAACTGCCATCCAGTCTGACATCTCTACTACAAAGCCATAGAAGTGTGGGCATTTAGAAATGAAGCACAGAAACAACTCCATACCGCATACCAGTCTCACAAAGGATATAAGGGAAAGGCTAAAATGTATACGAAACATTACCTAAGGCACTCAGAGGCTCCAGGATGGAGACTATTAGTCAAAAGAGAAGAAAAGCAACGCGTTTGCATTGAAGCAGCAATCAAAGAAGGTTTCAATCTCTTTAAGGATTGCTAATTGTAATATTGAAAGATGGTATCGACAAAAAAAAAGCACCAGTGGTGAACAGAGGTAACTGCACTTTCTGTAGTGGATTTACGTCTATTTATGCCATGGAGGTATTTGGCTCTGAAACTCTGTGAGAAGGAGATAGATTTTTGAACTCCATATTTTGAAAATGAGGCCTAAAACAATGACTCATCTCAATGAGATTACTCTGGGTTTGCCAACCTTCCCCACTGAATGTGCTTTTCTGTTATTTCACTAGCTCTGCTTGTAAATACGGGATTATAAGAAAATGAGAAAATCAAAAGATAGGCAGTCTCTCCCCGAAGAGGTTAAAAGCCTGCCAAAAATCCACATCTGGGTTTGTGTGATAAAGCCCGCCACTGAGTTCAAGCCACAGAGTCCAGAGAAAATACATTTGCTTTTAAAATACCTCATAGGGTTTTGTCACTTTTGAATGTAACATTCCTTGATATTTCCCTGATGACACTTGCACACTGCTGATTTACCAGCAATGAGATCTATCGCTGGCCACTTACAGCAGCATTCCATGAAAACCAAGATAAACTTTATAGGATCAAAGAGTAGTCCATGCCTGAAAGTCAAAAGCTGTCAGATTTGAGGATACACTGTGACAGGATGTTCTCAGAACTACAGAGCCACTCAACGATACAAGCTGCCTGTCTCGTCTCTTCTCTGCATTCCACCACACTGTGAATCACTGGACTTCTTCCAGACGGGATGTTCAAAATGAACTGCATCATCCCCTTAATCCTTTGACTCCAAGGGTTAATTTCTCAGACTCTCCCCACACGCTTCGCAAGCTCCCACCGCCCGGGATCACTTGCCTGGTCTGGCGAGAGATAGTGAGGAGAGCGGGTGGATCCTCAGAAAATGCTACTGCTATCAGCCCACCTCTTAGACGGCTTCCTCTCATCCACAGTAGATACCTCTCTGTCTCCCAAAGATGCCAGGAATGCAAGCAAGAAACTCTGGTTTTGCTCTGCTCCTCGTGGACCCCCTAGTTGTTACTATACTAATAGTCTTTCCCACTGGGGCATAGAATTTTTGGTGTGCTAATTCTGACTATAATCGCATTGTACTAGCCCAATTCTCAGTATGTGTTCAGTGTAATGTGACATCTCTGTAGCATTTTTTACATCGAAGGATGAAAGAGACCTTTTTACGAGCTATGAACAAGATTCTTTGCTTTTTGACATGCAGTGTGCTCCAGCAGGTGCTGTTAGATTGCACTTCCCGTATGCGATCAGAAAAGAAACAGTTTGGATCTTTTCCTATTCTAGCATGCCTCAAAAACACAGGACAGCCTGACCAAATATCCACAGTCCAGAAATGAAAAGCAGCAGCCAAGAGGCAATCACATTTAAGGTATTCAGAGATTCTGCTGGCCAAAGACAGCAAGCCATAGGCCAAAAGGAGCATTCACACACTGACAAAGCAAATGGAGATTCTGTTTGTACGAATCCTGGAATATCAGCATTCTGCTCATTTAATGCTGACGGATTAGTTCAAAGAGCTCAGGCAGTGGAAAACATGAAATGCAGATGACTGCCATCCTCTTCAGCTAGTGATCCTGGGTCACTGGTATCAACAACATGGCAGATACAGGGGGGAAAAAGCCAGATACAAGAAATCTGAATGAAGGCAGTGAAGAAATCAGTAGCATTCATGTTTTGGTAACTTACTGATCACCTATTAATTAACTATTAATTGGTAACTTACACATAAGTGACTTGATACGAACCTGCTCTCCCTGCAATTCAGAATTCAAGCTCTTATTCTAGAACTTGAGAAATAAGTAATGTTGCCTTTCTTTTCAGCAACTCACTCACTCAATAAATCTCTACAGACTAACGTAAATAAGAGCGAGAACCTAGAATGAAGGAAAAAATTACCAGGATATAAAGAGAAAAATATTAAAAATATCTGTAGTTAGGTATAACAACTGCTTATTTGAGTCTGAAAGACAAAGAATAATCTTTTCTTTTCTTTACAGGGGTAAAATTTGCAAATTTTAGGTTGCTTTTACTGGAGATGTCCTGGATAGCTCAGAAAAAAAGCCCAATATCAGCTAGAAAGTGAAGCTCATACAGCACCCCACCCCCATGTCTTCCTTTCAAACAGGTCATCAGTTTCTAGTTTTCATGAAATTTCTTAAAAATCAAAATGCTTTCTTCTGTGCACAAAGATTGATTCATTAGATGTTTTTTTTTGTCTGGGCATTGAGCAGCCTTTTGCTGAATGGAGTTGGAGCGCATGCAACTTCACTTGAAAAGCATACTTTCCAACAATATCCTAAGATATTTACTGTGAATGGTGAGACATAAGAAAAAATGAAATTGCTGATGTTTAATATTTTATACTGTGGAAAGGATTAATTGTTTCGCTCAGCAGCTTAAGTACTTTACAGGTAGGAAAGGGTCTCCCTCTCAAGAACAAACAGTACTTTTCTTTCATCCACATCATGTGAATGGGTGTGAATAAAAACACGTGTGTTTTGTACTCACATCATCACAGTCACCCCAAGACACAAAAAGTTTGAGAAATCTCACCCCTTTTGAATTTACTGCAGATATACAATTCTACACAGTAATCAGCAATTTCCTTAATTTCTTGCTGAAGGCAGTTATCACAATTTCCATTTTCCCACACTTCTAAACCAAAACAATAGTAAATTGCCATCTAGGGAACTCCAAATGCAAGAAACACCAACAATTTTGGCAGTATTCCCATCTAAGTCATAAAAAGTTTTAGCAACATGGCACCACTCCTTAAAACAAGAAACCTTCATCAAATGCCTGCTGCTGATTTAACTGTGACTTTCCACTTCCAGCAAAACTACACAAGGGTGAAAAATGCCTTGGAAATTGCTGAATTCAGTCCTGCATAATAACAGAGATAAACGCAGTGAATGACAGCTGGAAAATATTGCAGAGTTCTAGAGATGCTTCTATTTTCACTTTGGTTGTCAAAAATGCTGTTTGCAATACCTCCTATAGCATCTGGTTTATCTTATCACTTCAATACTCCTTTTTAGTAGGTGCTTAAAAATTTTTTAAATTCATTCTACAAGGTGGCCAGAGTCCCTGCTTGACATAGCTGCCTCCTGGCTAAGAGACCCTTGGCTAGAAGCTGGAAGCCAGAACACCCTTCCCATTGGATGCTTGGTTACCCTAAATCCCTTCGCTGCTTCTGCGGCTGTTCTCCTATCTGCAAAATGTGTCACAATCCTCTTCCCTTCCTCCATGGGGAAAGGAATGATACTTTGAGATGTAAATACAAATATGGTGCATCGTTAATACTGTTGCTGAATTGCTCACATTTGCAGATAAACTAAACAGGAAAGTGATTACCTCCTTGGTTTAACGACTGACTTGTACTGCTACCCCTTTTCCTTCAAAAAATAAAGTTGTACTGGACTGCAGAATCTGTCTCTTGGAGAGCGGTATTTATTCATGTGACGTCGCACTTAACTCTTATGATAATCCCACTGAAGCCAATTGGCTTACTTGAGTTCTATGCCTGTATTTGCACAACAAAAGGGTTTGCAAAAGCTTGTATCAAAGATACAGTATGGCATTACTTGCAAATAAGAACTCCCACTGCTGCAGGCAAGTTAGCTGATTAGGAAATGCAAATTTGTTGAGTGAAAGTTCCATGAGGGAAAGGAATGATCTAAGCAGCATCATAAAGCCCGAGGATGTGGGTGAAGGGTATGTGCTGCAGTGTGTTGGTTTCTATCAGCTGGACACCATGAACCAAAAAGCTCCACTCTCAGAAGCGTGCACACCACAGGCCCGAGTTTCAGTTGTGCACTCAGGATCCTTTGGCCAGGATCAGACAGCGTGATTCTGGCTCCACCGAAGTCAGCTGTCTCATCTAGGTCTCTTAAGGCAGCGAAAAACCCTGGCAGCGTTCCTGATTACTTGATAAGAAACACAAATAAGAAAAGCAAGTTATACTATAATTCTATACGGTAATTGAGATTCTACGTGAGTGGGGACAAGGGCTCAATATCAGCCTCAGTTTGTGCTGTGGTTTAGTCCAATCCATAGAGAATGATGATTCCTCTCTCACTTTGACCTTAAAAAGTAAGGTATGGAGAGGTCAAAGGTAGTGGTACTTGCTGCTCCCATCAACATCCTGCAACTTTTTCAGTTGTCTTACTTTATGTATTTAATGTTATTTAAATTACCCGTGATGGCAGTTATGAGTTGACTCTGTCATAACATCACATACACGTGCTGTCATGACGCATCTCAGCAACTGTGCAATACACACAGACACCAGCCTGCTCTGATGAAACGAAAGGCCCTAGAAGAAGCAGGTAACATAATTTCGCTTCCCTGAATTTATCTGAGATATCAAATTCGCAGAATTTTGTGGTATTCAAGATTTAAGAGTACATAGATGGGAAGTAACAGCTGTCCCTTGATTTCTAAGTTTTCATTCTTTCCCATACTTTGCAATCCTCTCAATTTATCTACCGTACCTGGAATTAATTTGTGTTCTACCCATCACAGCTCAAACTTACTTATGTAATATTTTGCTCTGACATTACTCAGTTTTTTGGTAAATGTCTTCGCCTCCCGCCTCTTTTGCTCCACCACCACCTTCTCTCACCATCTCTTTCCCTTTCTTCTCACACACTTTTGCTCCTTGCTCTGGTTATTAAGATATTCTGTTATTCTTTGTCTCTGTAAAGCTACAGGCTTCCCCTCTCAGACTTCTGCTAGTGTAGCTGCACGTGACATAAAGAGTTTTGACTTTACCCAAATGCAAGAGGAGAATGAAGTCTCCAGTTTACAAATCCTCCAAGTACAAACAGGCTGTTACAACACAGGACATTCCTTTACTTTCAGGAAGGTCTTAAAATCATATTTATGAAAATATAGTATAGTTTAGGATGCTGGGCTCCTTATGCTTATTTTTATACTAAGATTCACACACAAATGTTCAAGAATAAGAACCTGCCTAGTTCTCCCTCCCCTAGTACCTTTCTCAGGATGAGAAGGCAAACATACTACAAAAAGGGGCGACATAATTTTGCTAACCAAACCCATCATTCTTTAAAATTCTCACAAAAGAACACTTCTTCAACTGATTTTGCAGTGAGTATAAACATCTTTCCCTTTGTGTTCTTTCAGCATTGTGCAGTACCTTTGGCTTTCCACACCTCTGAGCCTTATTTTCAGTACCACGCACTACAGGCTGAGGCATCTTGGGACACAGGATAAAACAGTGCTTCTCTTTCTTCTTTTTCCAGATATCTTACTTCTGCATCCTGGAAAAAGAGCATATTCCATTTGCATAGTTCTCTCTTCTTGCTCACAGTGCAAGCTTTCATATTTAGCATATAGATGCTGTTTCCTAAACCTGATTAAGCAGGGAATATTTTTACTAATCCAATTCAGCAAATTATAATTTTATCAGAACTGCCCTTTAGAAAGAGTTTTTAGAAATTGCTCTGTAACTCATTTGGAATATGTACACAGATAGAAGGATTTCTTTCCCAAACAGAAAGACTTTATCTCTCATTAAAACCCCACAAAACCAACACAGGACAATAGTTAACATTGCTAACTCTAATATAATGTCTGTTTTCTGTACCATAGATAAAAATTCAGTGTCTTACAGGAAATGACCTTTTATATTAAATCTCTTTTCAGGAGCATGCATTTCCCTTACAGCCACTGTCAGGATTTAACATACCTGACTAATGGGAAAAGGGGACATTCTAAAATCAGCAGTGTGCAGGCATCACGTTGCCAAACACACATGCACACATTTTTCTGCTCCTGGGGTCTCTATTTCTGATCCTTGTCTTACAAATTAATGGCATTTAGATTTTCGCAAATCCAGCATGCCACAGTTCACAAAAAGCTTGCCATTTATTTGTTGGCTGGATTTTTATGGCATATACTGCCATGGTACCAAAACGATGTGTAAGTGACAGAAGTACATCATCCTGAGGTCTCAGCCTCCACTGCTGTGCTTTATTTTTCTTAGTATGAAATAAAATAGCACAAGATTTAATAAACTGGTGCAAATTTGATTATTTTTGCATGGGTTTGACTTTGCTCAAGATATTAAAATACCAGCACGCTAATTAATGAAGACAAAACAGTAGCAAATCACAATGGATCCAGCTTAAGCAAAGTATGTTCATGAAAAATGAAGAGGTCGTAAGAATTAAAAGATAATTGAAGAGGCATTGGCTTACGCCTTAGTCATGGACTGAAAATGTCATTAGACAAATCATCAAATCTCCTATAAATATCTCTCTCATTATTTTTCAGGGACATTGTCAGGTCTCCGAGTTTCAACCCTGCTCAATTGTTTGTTTTGCTTCCTTAGCAGAACAAAGACTGAAATATTTACCAGATTATTTAAATGTTATTTTATAGACCACTGCATATAGAACGAGTAACGTTTTCAGCATATACAGCTTAGGGAATAGCAAGAAAACTTGAATGTGATGAAAAATGAATGAATTTTGAAACAACAAAACAATGAACACACACACACAAAAGCACAAGGTCAGGTTCTACTACAAAGTAGAATTCAGATAAAAATGGGGGTAACTACTGTTTTTCTGCTTATACAATCAAACCCAGAATTTAGCACAGGGTATTTGATTCTGCCATCAAAATATGACTTCATTACTTATTTTATAGCACTACAATAAATTACTTTGGGATGTAGCCTTTGAAACTCATGGCATACATAGCCCATTAATACCAACTTTTGCCTACTCAGCACAGCCACATCCATCAGTCTTATCTTCTACTCTGCATGATGACCCACGTCCTTAATTGCCAAAAAGAAACATGGCGGTAACGAAACCCACGAGCAGCATTTGCTTGGCTTTTCACACAGCTACCTGGTAGGTTCAGATGAATGTGTTTCAGCTGCAGGGAAATCCCCTCTGCCAGCCACAGCGGTCCTTGAGGGGCCAGACATCGCAGCCGGCCCTTACTGTTGCTCTGCCCGGAGGTCCTGCCGGGGGACGGGCACTTTGTCACCCAGCCACGGCCTGGGCACGCTGCCGTCAGGGAGCACCACTGCGAATTCAGCCTGGTGCCTGTATTTAAAGGAGAGGCGCCTTCGAGATAGCCCTTTTGCGTAGGGCTGCTGCAAGGCCGGGGCCGGGGTGAATGGCAGCCGCGAGGAACTGCCCAGGGCCCAGCCAGACAGCAAGCCACACTGCTCCCTCGCCACGGTGGACAACCGCCGGCAGGGCAAGACAAGGCTGCGCCGGGCCCAGGGCTCGGCTGCTCGCTGCCGAGGCCTGAAGCCTGGCCTGGCCTCCCCTCGGCTCGACAGCGCGCCCGCCCGCGCCCCGGCGCCGCCCGCCCTCGCCGCGGATACCCCCGGGCGCGGTGGGGGCACCGGCCGCGCT
>VUYV01000486.1:37499-62997 GCA_008711295.1 Anarhynchus alexandrinus | reverse complement strand
GGGGGGGGGGGGGGGGGGGGGGCTACAGCTCCCAGCAGCCACCGCGCGGGGCGGGGGCGCGGGGGGTGCTGGGAGCTGTAGGCCGCGGCCCCAAGGCCCGCCTGCGGCCCGGGCCCCTGCGGCCCCCTGGTTTTGGGGTCACGGCGAGGGAATTTATGCTTCTAGCTACTTTTTTAAAAGTTATTTTTACTTTTATTGTATTCACGTTGCATGCCTTTTTTTTTTTCTTCTTGTGCTTAATAATCTGACAGTTGATAGATTATACAGCAGCAATAAACACTTCCATCAGTGTTGCCATAATAATTAACACCTCTAAAGTGTGCCCGTTTTATATTCCAATTACAGTAGACCGTTCTGAAAACAAAGTTCACTTTTTGTAATGCTGCATCTTCACAGCTCGCAGTTCACTGTCGGTCTTTGGGGTCACTTTACATGTATTGTCATGGCGTGGGCAACTTCTGGTTTTTCTCATTGGTGCAGGGATCAAAGCTGGAAGTACCCCTGTGGCTTGCTAAAGGTCTACATGACAGCAAAAGAAGAATAATTTCTGTGGAACTGCCGAAGATTTACAAGGAAGCCTGGAGGACGGTGTTCAGTGCAGATGCCAATGTGGTCGATCTTCATAAAATGGGGCCATACTACTACGGATTTGGCTCCCAGCTCCTGAATTTTGACAATCCAGAGAATCCTGACATAGCTCAGACAATCCTGCAGGCAAGTATCTGAGCTAAATCTTGAAATTTGGTTTTGCGTTTTTCTGTCTTCTGCTTCTTCCCAGCTGCTCAGCAGTCTTCAGGAAAAATATCCTGTTTTAATCCAAGTGACTTCTGTATTGAACATGGATTTCTAGATCAAGCTGTAGGACGAGGCTTTTGGTTACTTCACAGTCCAGCAGTGGAAGCCTCAAGTACACATCCAGGAGTGTAATTTTAACTTGGAGTTTCCACGCTGTAAATGCGATATTTCATAAAATCCTATAAAACAGGGCTAGAGGAGACGTAAGATTATTTAATCATGCTTGTGCTGCAAGGCAGAATTAATCCACCCTCTAGTACTTCTATTTTTCTACCCTGTTTTTAAAGCACTGTGGTGATGAGACTTCACACTGCTCTGGGCAGTCAGTTTCAGTGCTTCGCCATCCTAATCTTAGAAGGTTTCCTCTAATGTCTGAACTAAGGCTCCTTCACAGGAACACAAACTCTTCTGTTTGTCTCATACAAAGTACACACTGAGGACAGATTCACAGAATCACAGAATCTCCTAGATTGGAAAAGACCTGTAAGATCATCTAGTCCAATCATTAACCTAACACTGACAAGCCCACCACTAACCCATGTCCCTGAGCACTATATCTACACGACCCTTAAATACCTCCAGGGATGGGGGTTCCACCACTGCCCTGGGCAATGCGTTCCAATACCTGATGACCCTTTCAGTAAAGAAATTCTTCCTAATATCCAATCTAAACTTCCCCTGGCGCAACTTGAAGCCATTTCCTCTTGTTCTATCACCTGTTACTTGACAGAACAGGTCAACTCCCGCCTCTCTGCAACCTTCTTTAAGATAGTGGTAGAGAGATTGTTCTCTTCCTTCCTGCAGCAGTCCCAATTCATTTGGCATCTCTTTGTGGGTCATGCTTTCTAACTTCTTGTGCAGGGCTGGTATCTTTCCAGTTGATCTGCATCCCCTGTGACCTGCAGTGCCCTGAACAGCGTACAGCCTCCTGCTCAGGACTTGCGCTGAGGAAAAAAAAAAGATTGCTTTGTGAATTTTGTAGGCGGTGATGCTCTTTGCTCATCATGGTGCAGCAGCTTGTTTTTCATGATAGACATTGATACGTGTTCGGTTTGCATTCCACAGTAGATGGTACAGACTGCATATGCAGACAATTGTTCCTCTTCCTGCCTTTGTACGGTTCCCTATTTCTGCCTTAATGTAAAACCTTACATTAATCCCAGCTGAATTACATGCTATTGTTTTCACACCATTTTTCTAATTTGTCAGGATCATTATGAATCAAGAGTTCTGCTCCCCAACATGCTTGCAGTCATCCCTCCTCTTTCTCCTGCATGCTGTCTGCTAATTTAATAAGCATAACTCTGCTTCCTTTAGTAAGCTTATTAATTAATATATCAAACACTACTCAGTTCCAGATAGACCCCTGCTGAACTCCACTCAATATGCTCTTCCCTCCTGACAGGAGTGATGGGTAATTGTCTTTACCGACCACCTACGGGCAGTTTAGCTAGATCGTGCAAGAATGCCCCATGACAGATACCTGTCTGCTGCTTTTTCTCCTTCACAAGGCATCCTGCATACTGCCACAGGAGGAAACTAGGCCGGTCTCTCAAAGTTTGTTTTTGGCAGATCCGTGTTGGCTGTTACTCTTCTCTCTATTTTCTCTCAGAAGTTTACGTGTGGTGTATTTGTTCCAGTATGTTTCCAGGAATTGATACTGATGGATTTATAATTCCCTGGCTCTTCCTTCCTCTCCATCTCCCCTTTCTCTTTTAAAAGATAGATACCATCTTTGCCAGTTTCCGGACTTCTGTGCTCCATGAGCTTTTAAAGATAACCACTAACAGCTCTGAGATTTCTTCAGCCGGCTCTCTAAGTAGTCTGGATGATTGCTATTGGCTTTTTTTTTCTTCCCTTTTTTTTTTTTTTCTTTCTCTATTCTTCAAATGAAGGCTGCAGAGAGGCTTTAAAGCACTGCTGCTTTCTTGGAGTTATCCACTGAAAGCTTGCTTTCAGCATTGAGGAGGTGACCACACCTTTCCTTGTCTTTTCTCTTTCTGCTAATGGGCACCCTAGGAAAAAAGCCATGTTAACACACATCACTTGTTGACAGAAAAATCAAAGCACGCATGGTATGCTTTCTCTTTATTAAAAGCAAACAAGAGGGGAGTTGTGCTGACTTAAATGAAACACCAAAAAAACCTGTCTCCCAAATATTCAGGAACTATGAATGTGAAGTATAACTATTTGGTGACAGAGCCAAAATTATTAATTTATAATATATTTATTCTAAAAGTAAATGTCTAAAATACCACAGTTCTGATGATTCTAAAATCAGCTTCTGAAAAAACACGGCACAGTTTTCAGATTTTTGACCTTTTTTTTTTTATTCCCAAAAGCAAAGTTAAGGAGGGAAATAAAAATCCTTAAATATGTCTTGTTGCTTAGATTTTTAAAATGTTTTTTATTAGTTGTAGATACGGTTTTTTGACTTTTCTCATGGTTAAGTGTTTTTTTCACCACGGTAAAGCATTCAGTATGCTGGTTTGGCTTAACTTCCAGGCCGTTCACGAGTTGCAGCTCGCATGTTCCTGCAGCAGCTCCTGTGGCATGAGATTCATTCCATCTGCTCTAAAGCACTGATTGCTTGTGAAGTGCGATGGAGTAGATCGTAATTGTGTTATGCCCTGTGGTCTGCTCAAACCTGTCATTAGGAAGCGGCCAAAATCTAATTCCGTGCTTGCTTCCCATCCAGTATATCAGGCTCTTGCTCTCCCAGCTCAGGCAGGAAACGGTTTGTCTTTATGTCCAGGGTTAATAGGTGCTACACTGTTCACAGACCCTCAGCTAGTGGTGAATTAGAGCCTGCAACTTTGGCTTTTTGGTCTTGCAAGCTCAGGCCTCTAGCATTTGAGCTGAAGAAGCCTCTGTGTTACCTGTCAGTAATTCTGCTTATCTTCTTTAGACATTTATTAGCCGCTTTCGTCGCATCATGGACTCCTCTCAGAATGCCTATAATGAAGACACATCAGCGCTGGTGGCTCGGCTGGATGAATTGGAGCGAGCCTTATTTCGAGCTGGCCAGAAAGGGCTGAATGACTTCCAGTGCTGGGAAAAGGGACAGGCTTCTCAGATCACAGCTTCCAGTCTGGTCCAGAATTATGGGAAAAGAAAGTTCACAGATATGGATGGTTAAAAGCCTGAAGAATGTGCAGCTACAGCGGGGGACACCAGGAGATTTACAGTCTGTCTGTCACAGAAGAGAAAGATGAATCAGCTTAGGGGAAGTACAGGCTCCCTGTTCATTAATGGGAATTCTTCTCTATAACATCTTCGGATTAGACCAGTGAAAATTTTAAAGGCAGACAGCAAGGGTATGAAAAAATAGATCACATCACATCGCTGGATAGCTTTACAGCTTACTCATACCACTCCTGAGGATTTGCAGTTAAAGTGTTTGCTAGGTGGCTGAAAGGGTTTGAGAGGATTTTCTAAAAGAGTAATTAATATTTATTATTCTTTATCTTCCAAATTGATATTTACAATACCAGATCTGTTTGGGAAAAAAAAGTATAATTCTATGTATTTCATCTTGCCCTTCCCATTCCAGCCTCCAGGGAACAGCCGTTTCCAGGTTGCCCTTTCTTTGGAGAGCCCCAGTGATGTGGAAAAAAAGTGTGGTACAAACTGCATTGAATTTTTCCCATATATTTTACGTTGAGGTGGAACAGGTACTCTTTGTGAGGCAGGAATGTTTTTCTTTGCTGAATTTTGTACACAGTGTTAGTGCCCTGGAGAAAAATACCTCTTCTAACCCAGGTAGCAAGCGAAGTGGCTGTGCAGGTCTCACAGGCTGCCTCATCCTCTCGCTTTCTGCCCTTGTGGTCTTGATGCTGCACAGGGTGGAGAACATTCTCGTTTGATGCAAGTGGCTTTTGTGATGGATGCATCTCTATGATAGGTGTTGAGCTCTTCCGCTTGTTTTACGGAGGAGGTAACAGAAGGCAACAAAGAGTTAGTCTGGACCAGATCAGAAGCAGCAACTTTAGTGGAAACTCTTCCCCATTATCAACCCCTGAGCCATCTGTTTTCCCATGAGAAATACTTCTGATTACTAAATAATCAGTTAGTAGAAGGGACAGAGCAAATGAACTGAGTTTCCTTCCTTCTGATCCATATAAATTATCCTAACAAATTGATCCTAGTAAATGTCATTCTTGCCAGTAGGAGCGACTGGAGTTGGAACTTGCTAAACAGCACAGTGGTTATCACCCCGGGTGGATGCCTTGAAACCTAGGTGATCTGAAGTCCCATTGGACTGGAGATAGAAAACAGATGGTTATCTCTGTAGGATTTCGTTCCCGTGGTCATCAGGATGGTTGTCCTTTGGAAGCAGGTATTAAACGTCTTAGGGCTGCTTCTTAGAAGGTGGAACTTGCAGAGTGCTGAAGTGGAGGAGCCAGATTGTAAAGCTGCTGAGCGCTGCTTCTTCTGTGGGAATCACTGGGAGGTGACGGCAAGATCCAAATCTTGGAGGAGTTACTGGATTTGCAGATGTACATGGATATTGGATACTTCAAACGGGAGACCTCAAGTACAAACAGTGTGTGGCCGTTCCTTGGCCAGAGGAGTAAAAGCTCTGCCTCTGGAGGTGGTGAGAGGGGACAGCGTGCTGGCTTCACGAGCACCTTGGCATCTCCGCCTCCTGCCACAGGAGACTAATTGGAAGCTGTGCCTGACAGTGTTGAAAGTACGTGCAAGATCAAATGCTGCTGCACTTAATGACTTAATGGCACGTAATAGCCTATGCATTTTCATGAAGCTTTTGTCTATTGTCCATTTCTGGATTTTTGTGTTGAATAAATATTTTGTAAGGGGACAATCGTAATGTAATACATCTGTTGTTAATTGCCCTGCAGCAGAAAAATTAGTGATAGATCAGAAAGTGCAGGTCTCTACAAAACTGTGGCCATGATAGATAATGCAGTCCTGCTTATATCGTTCCCCTTCTCTTAGAGGTAACACAGTCAAGAGCTGCATTTGTGCAGTCATGCGAGTGTAGAAGTAATTCCTGTCTGACTTAGCCCATGTGGGTAAAAGCTCTTTGCTCAAGTTGTGGGAGAGACACTGCTGACCAATCAATAAGCTATTGATTTTATAAATTGCATTTTTATGAAACACAAGATGGATGGAAGTGATTTCCGTGTTACCTCGACTTTGTTGCAGAGTGGTGGGTGGAAATGGGCTGTCTCTGTGTTCGTACCCTGCTGCTCCAAGCGCTGTAGCACAGGCTTCACATAGCGTGTCAAAGCTGTGTGCAGTGCTTCAGTTGCAAGGGAAGCAAGTTTAAGTCCATCTGTGAGGAGAAGCATTTTTGAATGGGAAGGATTATTTTAATGAGACGGTGGCTTTGGGATCTCGTTGGTTTATAAACAAAATCACTAGTTCATCAATTTCTGGGCTGGTTTTGGTTGACTATCCAAACTCATTTTCCTACGTTTGTAAGAACGTTTTTCTTCTCTACTGCTGGGTGCAAAATCCAAGCAGACGGTTGCTCATTTGCCAACATTTTGTGCAGCTGCTTTCAGAGTGGGGAGGAAAAATCCCTGAAGTAGTCCTCAATGTCACTAGCTTCCGGTAAGTAGGCAATGTCACTTTCAGTAATCCTGAGTGTTTAGGAATAAACACCCGTAAGACCCTTAAAAAAATCTCATCCTGTAACTTTAAATTACAGCATTTGGTTAGTAGATTTGGTATTCTGTTGATTTTTTTTTCTTTTTTTTTTCTTTTTTTTTTCCTTGCTGGCTGGAGTGGGTTTTTTTTTGTGTCCAGAAATAAAACAAAGGAGTGCTCTGTACTTTTTATGAACACAGACTGTCCTTTATGATTGCACCACAGCAAGATATTAAATTAGAGGAGTTTGAACTTGTGTATTTTCAGAATGGCACAATAAATTGTCATTACAGAACTATACAAAAGAAAAGGACTTTCAAGTGTCACTTCTCCCCATTTCCCTCAGCTTTTGAACTGGAGGCTACTGATGTTTATGAGAAAGCAGTCCATAGACACATTTTACAGTATTGCCACAGTGGTTTTCAATGCAATCAAATAAAAAACAGGCAAAATTTGAGATGCTGATTAGTTATGTGTTCACATAAGAATATTTATTTGGATTTTAATGGCCTGTTTTTGAGAAGAGGTATGAGCTGACCTGGCCCCGTCCTTCCCCTAAAGCAAGGAGTTGGACTCGATGATCCTTATAGGTCCCTTCCAACTTGAGATACTCTATAATTAGCCCTGTCTAATCTATCTTGGGCTGATGTTTGTCCAGCCAGGCCTTTGGAAGCTGCCTCTGCAGGAGAACCCACAGCCTCCCCAGGCAGTTTGTTCCCGTGCCTGGCTGCAATGTATGATGAACAAAGTTGGAGCTGCACATTCACTGACGCTGCAGAAGACACAGTCTGTCAAGCTTCCCGGCAGTGAATTCCTGTTGGAATGGTTAGTGAAGCTGAAAAATTTTCCTCACCTGAGTTTTACATTAACTTCTCGTAAAACTCTCAACTCCTCTTGTTAATCTCTTCTGTGTATTTTTTCAAGCAGGTGAGGCTGCCATGGAGGTTTAACCCCCAGTTAAATACAAATAGCTTTGCAACCAGCACATACGTACTTTCTCACCTATCTAAATTACCCTTTCACAAAACGTTCATGTTTCTTGGTCTCCTTTGCTCTAAACAACGTCTTAGTTTGTCCTCTGGCATTGATTTATTTTTGGTCAGCAGAATGAAGCAGTTGACGGCTTCTGCCAGTGTGGAAGCAAGAGGTAGTGTCATTCGGACCAACAGCAACCAGGAGGAGCAGCAGCAAGAAATATTTTAAGAACTGACCTACTGTAACACCACATATTATTTTTATGAGAGAAACTGGCACGTAATTGAGGTAGGAGCACAAGCCTTTCTCATCTTGATCGGTGATTTTCTACTCATTTTTTGGTGACCAGCTATTACAAGAGCCTCATTCAAAATTTTAATTGAACTAGCTGCTTAACAGACATGTGATGTAATCAGTAGAGGCACAGTGTGAATGCTTTCTTCACACAGAGCTGCTTCTGTCCCCACATGTGCTTTTTATAAAACACATTGTCCAGTAGCATAGCATATGGCTCAGGAGTTCGTGGTTTTATTTAAAAAAACTAGCTATTCATCTAACGCTGCCTCTGCCTGGCAGGAGGCAACTCAAAGCCTCGGGTTCCTTTTCTGACAAATGAAGGTAACCCTCCCTTATTAAGAATGTGTTTTGCCTTCTGGATTGTAGGCAGCGTCTTTGTTACACCAAATATGCCAGCCAGATTTTCCCAGGTCTGCTGCACCTGCCAGAGCTCAGATGCTTACTTGGTAAGTTCTTGTCAGAGCTAAAAGATTCCCTTTGTCAGAAATCACTCTGGCTTCCTTGATCGGTCCCATGAAACTCTTACTGCTAAGCTTCTTCAAGACTGCCACATATCTGATAAGTGCTTTTCCCACTCTCTGCCCTTCTCTCCTGCCTGAACAGCCGCTTGGACCTACAGAGTGGCTAAGTGGGCAGTTCTGAGTCCACGTTTCTCCTCTGTTTTTTCTGATCTTACCAGCTCAGGAGTACTTTTACTAGAATTGACGGCAGCCTGAGCAGAATTGTCGGTGGGACTTGGCACAAAAACTGGTGGAAGGATAACGGATTGCCCTGGTTTCATCATGTCACACGAGTGAGTAATGGGGCAAGGCCATGCACGCTTCCAGCTTATGTCTGATGGTTTTTCTTTGCAAGGCTGGCTTTGGGAGCTGAACTCTAGTGGGTGTAATATGCTTTTCTGTGTTTTGTGCTGATAAGGCAATGTCATTCAAGTCTGGGGCAGGCAGATGCTGCTTTTGAAAGAAGCTGTGCCAGTTAGGGCTTCCCTTGAACGTGTCTCCTGGGTGCAGACCAGCTGAGTACTTTCCTTGAGTTGTATCTTCTGCCGCAGTGCTGCTGACTGAGAGCTGCTTCTTACTTCTAGGCCCAGGGGGCTTTTGGGTATGGGAACAGCTGATGGCCTTTGTTCTGTAGCTAAAGCTGACAGTGGTGTCAGCAGGACCTTGAGGATGGTGTCAACCCGTTAATGTCATGCACACATTGCTATGGACGGGATGCCAACCTGCTGCGTCTGGGCTGGAGCTGAACATGCGTGTCACTAGTGCATTGAGTTTTTATCTAGTTTATTGTGTCCTCTGACCCTGTGTGCACAAATCAATCTGATCGCTTCAGCACTAAGATACTTCGGCAATGAATCAGGGTCAATGAAGCTGGAAGCTTCACATTGCGCTCTCTGCTTAAACAGTATCGTCATCTCAGCCTACATTAGATACACGGTCGGGTTGGAGCTTTATACCCTGCTGGTGTTACGCAGTTTTAGCGACACTGTCTTGCTCCTTTTCTGCCAGAGTCTGCAGTAACCTGCGTTCTGCTGGCTGAAGTGCACGTGTTGGGTTTTCCCAGTAGTTCCTTGGCGAGTTTGAAAAGATGACCGTGGGAAGGCCGTGGCCTGGAAGGGCCTGTGCATGCACTGCTTGTCAGCAGCCAGGAGAGGGGGCACCGAGCTTAAGGCATTGGTTTTGTGCAGGTCCTACTGTAACTGTTTTAAGTTGTAGGTAGCGAGAACCCTGTTTGGCCTGTGAGATCAAACTAGGTGTCTAAGTGACTTTGTGTTGTATCTGCCAGGCAAAAACACAAGTCAAGTGAGATTCAAAGCGGAGTTTAGGTTGCGGCACCTTGTCCTAGATTTGAGCATACGAGAAGAGTGGATGTCATGGTTGGCAGAGGCAATGAAAATGAAGTTCTACTGATTGCTGCGTAAGGATGAAAGCGGTGAGAAAACTGCCAAGAAAGAGTAGCAGAGGAGGAGATGGGCAGACACTTGGCTGTGCTGCTTCAGTCGATGTGAGATGTGCTGGCTACAACCTGAGTGGGTGCAGGACCTGCTTGGTGCCGGAGCAGTCAGTGCCCTGAGGGGTCCTGCGGGACTGTGGTGGGCTGGGAGGGGCGGGCTGCAGGAGTTAGTGCCGTGGCTTCTGCTGCCTTCTCCTTCACAAAATGCTGCTAGTTCATTCCTCCCTTGGAAAGTCTGACAAGTGGAGTTAGGATTGAGTGTGTGGTTAAAGGCTGCGATTCACAGAGATCAGAGAGGGAGGAGACCAGCAGGTTGTCCACGCGTCAGTTCTCTGTCAGCCAGCCTGAGCGCAGCGCTCAACACGTACCATCCAGAAATTCAAAGCCCTTCTGCCAGGGACAAATTTGCCATCCTGTGGGCCCTGGCTGCTGTGGATGGAGCTGTGGCTGTTCCCATTTCTACAATATGCCCTCAAGAATTTTTCTGGGACAATGAGAGACAAGGAGAAGAAGTAGAGTTGTATCTGCCCTCTTCTCCCCACCACTTGTTGGAGGGAGCTCTCCTCAGTGCCAAGGAGTAAGGAAAGCAGCCTTGGAGAAGTTGCCACCCACGGTAGCTGTGGAAACATCTGGCCATGGGAAGGCAGTCAGCTGCATGGAGCAAGGCAGGGAGTGGCAGCCACAGCGGTCCCTTTGGGTCTGCTTGGGCAGGAGACAAGAGGTGGGAAGAGATGCTGGGAAGCACAGCAGTCAGGGAGAGGGGGGGTATCCGGAGGCTCTCCGGAAGCAGGTCAGCATTCAGTGTGGTACTCGTTCATTTGAAGGGGTCCCACTTCAAATGGTACACTTACCATTGTAAACAGTGTAACATCTTGGGAAATAAACTGCAGGAGCATTTCCAGGCTGCGCATCATCGCGTGGTTTGTCTGAGACCGAAGACTGGGGTGAAGAGAGCTGGAGATGTGCAGAGAGGTAAAGGACAGGAGGAAGAGGAGGAGGGAGGAGCTGGAGACGGGCTCAGGGAGTGAAAGAGAACCCAGAGGGGGCTTGAGACAAGAGGGAAGAGGAGACAGTGAGCTTCCACCTCCCCCAGGCACTATTTCCATTGAGTATGCTTAAGGGGTTTTGCTTCCCAGAGGAAATTGCTCCTGGGAACCTCTTCTTCCCTGGGTGCTGAGGGCTGGCCAAGCTTTCCTGCACAGGTCCCAGGCTCGCAGGGAGCCCAGCAGAGCCGACCGCACGCCGCTGCTCCTGGGGGAGCTGCATACAGCAGAGCAGAGCGGCACGAAGAGCAACACGCTGCTGCCGCTGGGCCTCTCCTCGGCTGCTGTGGAAAATTACAAGGGGCGGCACAGCCCCAAAAAGCCAAGGCATTTGTTCTGGTTTTCGAAACACTTCATTAATGTCATTGACAATACCAGCAGGTTCCTGAGATTAGCACGCTGCTATTTTTGAAGAGTTATTTCTCCTGGCAGGCTGCCAAGCAGTGCCAGTGGCCTCAGTATCCTTTCTATCTGGATTGGCAGGACACGCTGGGGTCTCTCGCCTTTCGTTAGCCTCTGTAAAGCCGTACAGCTGCAGCTCTTTACAATGCTCCCCTGCGCCTTGGGGGAAATGTACCTTCTTCAGGTTTTCCAGCTAGCCCTGTGGCAAGGCAGAAATCCCTTGTGTTTTAGGACGGAATCCACTTTTCCTCTAGGTGCTGGGTTGCAGGCAAGGCATGGGCAGCACCCAGGCTGAGCAGGGTTTGGGGTGCGAGGGGCATGTAGGGACAGAGATGGAGTTTGCAGGGTGCAGTGTGTACCACCTCAGGGTACTCTCTGGCCCTGCCAAGGTCTAAGTGCGGAGTTTTGGGCACAGCTTCTCAGGGGAACGGCATGTCATGCTGATGGAGCAGGTGAGGGATGTGGCTGCCTAGGTGCCATGTTCCTGGGTAGGGCCGCAGCTGCAGCCCCTGCATCCTGCTGTGTCAGGATGTGGCATCGCTGGAGTCATGGAGAAAGCAGCTGGCATTCCCTGGGGGAAGCTGAGGTTCCTCTGCTCGTCAGCTCAGCCCCCTTGGAAACACAGACCTTGGGGCCTGCTTCTCCCCAGCTCCAGCTGGAAGAGGTAGGAGTACAGCAGCACCCCAGGACCAAACCCAGTTCATACTGGAATTCTCTCCTAAGTGTGTCTTTAGTGCCTGATGTGATATCCGAGCTGTGCTTGAGTCAAATGGCACTCAAATGCATTGCAAACTGCTCTTGCCCCTGTTTCAGGCTCAGGTTCTCATTGACAACTACTCATTAAAAGCATTTTACTTTCAATTAGCCTATGAAATGGAGGGGGGACCCCAAGAGTGAAGACTGCTTTAAAGTTTGGAAGCCATCTTCTGTTTATGCTGGGATCCTGTAAGATCAGAGAAAAATAGTTTCACTGTCAGAAATCCCAGTTTGCCTGCAGATGAGCTTGAGAAACTGCAACCCTAAAGACAGTCCCAGCCTTACCCCGCCTCCAGATTTCCCTGAGCCTACAAACAGGCAGTTGTAAGGAGATGCCTCCTGGAGGTCGTGATGGTGCTGTTCCATCTCTTTTGTGATGCTGTGATACAAAAAATGTGGCAAAAGGCAAACGAAGGTTGCAAAAGCCCAACCTGCGCTCTCAGCTTGTGTGGCTTATAAGGCTGGGCCTGTCTCTGGCTCTCCTGTTGGTCCCTCAGGGGCTCTGGGTTCTCCCTAGGTAAAGCAGAAGCACAAGGAGGATTATGACAAACCCTCAAAACCAGGAGGTTTTTTTGCTGGACGTAAAAGACAAATTTTTCCCTGACTTCAGATCAAGAAGCTGCCAAATGCTTAGGATGCTGTGTGGCTTTTTTTTTTTTTTTTCCTCAGGCTTTAGAGCAAAAAAAGGAGCGAGGAGATGACCATGTGGCAGTGTAGCCCTGTAGCTGGGGGACTCGGCGGCGATGCACTCGGGAGGAAGCAGTAGAGCAGGTACAGAAATCAAGGCACCATCAAAACAATCCTCAAATGTGCCTGTTTCTCTTGCTGCAGCGTGGGTGTGTCTTGGTGGGCAGGCTCCCATCACAGCAATGATTGAAGATGAGTTCATTGCCTTTGCCTCGCTTACAAATGCAAGGTTTGCAGTTTGTTTAGGTGTTTTAATTGACACCTGGGGGAGCAGGAGCTGATGCATCCTGCAGCCCCTTTCCTAAGTGCTTTTCTTGCCCATGGGTGGCTGAAGGGTCACTTTTACTGCTGGTGTGCAGCTCTGTGGCTGGCGTTGGGGAGTGGAGGGCTCGTGGGCTTGTAGGGGGAGCCATGCACAGGTCCTGGCCATCATCCTGTTGGAGTCGCACCCTTTGCAAAGGCTTTCAGAGAAGAGTCCCTCCTCACTTGTGCTGGCAGAGACACAAGGAGTGCTGGTGGAGACCTGAGGAGAGCTGGTGGAGCAGAGCAGAGCTGGGCGCAGCCTGTGTTTTCCTGGGCAGGGCTGTACCCCATTGTACTGCCTCTGTAATTCTGGGCTGGCACCAGTGACACCAGTAGGGTTACTCCAAGTTTGCACCAAATCAGCAGGGTTTATTGCAGTCGTAGTGGATTTACCAAGCCCTGCCTGGAGGCTGAGCTCTGATTTTTCCTTTCAGTTTGGCCTCTGAGGTGCACAAATGCAGCTCTAGCTGCCCGGCTGTGTCTGTCCCATGCTGACGCAGGCAGAATGGGGTGAATGGATCATCGCCTCCCTGGATGGCCAGGTCTCATGGCAGCCATGCTAATGAGCACTGCTCTGGATTTACACCACCGTCCTCCAAGTGAGACCCTCCCTGTGCAGCCCTGGGCATGCAGTGGCATTTAACTCCCGAGCATCTCTGCAAAGCCATCCCACCCTCACCCCCGGAGCCCCCCGAGTCCCGGCTGGCCAGGCTGCACCCAGCGTCTTGGAGTCGGCAGGGCAGGATGGCAGGGGGAAAAGAAAATCACTGTAAATCGGGCCTTGGGAACAGCATCTGCTTCGTGGCAGAGACCAATTTAATCTCCTTAGCCATCGCCTCAATCGTAGAATCAGCAGGTTGCTAATTAATTGAGAGGCACTCAGCGACAGACATTGAGATCCCTCCTGGCTTTAAGTGGAAGCCTTTTGGGTTTGGCAGTTGTAGCTGGCTGCTCTCCTAACGCCAGTGGTCTGCCTTAGGGCTAAAGCCCTGTGTGGGGGTGTCTCCACACTGGTTACCCCACAGCTGCCCATCCCTCTCGGCTGGCTCTGGCTGAGGCCGGGGTGTCCCCACACCAATGAGATGATGCCACGTCTGTGCGCTGCTGGTTAAGCACCCACATCAGACTCCTGCTCCTGGCTCTCGGCCGAGGGCACCAGCAGACGGGGGGTGGCTGTGACCCACCAGACCCCTCACCCTGCCTCTCCCTAGCCCCTCTGGTCTGGAGCCGGCCCCTCACCTCCACCCTGAAAGCCCACAAGCTGACTAAGCCCAGCATGTTAACTGGCTGTGACAGCTGATTTTGTTATCTTTCTTTTAGTTATTGATGGGGTGTGTGTGACTGGATTCACAGCGAAGGTCAGTGCCAGGCTGAGCCAGAGCCCCTTGTTTGGTCCACCCCAGGACGTGGGATGGAGCTCCAGAAGCTCTGCCAGGACCAGCTGTAAGCAGTCACACAGCCAGCAGCAACAACGTCAAAGATGATTTTACCCCAGGGTTGTGCGACGCCCTGCCGCAGGAGGACGTGGAGGCTGGAAAAGAAGTGGGTTTGAAAGGGTGAAAACCGCTCTTTCCAGGGCTGTTTGACACAAGGATTGGACTTAAAGCTCCCGAGCTGGGAGGATGCACAGGCCAGGATAGCACCTGGTATCCAGCCATCCCCAATGCAGCTTGGTGACTTCATCTTAGTTTTGTCTTGTGCTTCTCCTCTAAGGGACAGGGCTAAAATGGGCAGGAGAGGATGAGCAGGCAGGGAGGCGTGTGCTGTGTGACTGGGTTGGCGTTCCTGCACATGCAGCCCAGCAGTGCTCCTGGTGCCAGGTGGGGTCCATGCTGCTCTTAATGGGAAACTGCTGAAATTCAGTGCCTCCAGCTTGGGCAGGTGTGGTAGGGGCTGGAGGGGCAGCAGGCTGGCTACTCAGAGGGGCTGGGCAGGCAGGCAGGCAGGCAGGCAGGCAGGCAGGCAGGCAGGCAGGCAGGCAGGCAAGCTGCGTGCAGGGCAGGGGGGCATGTTCAATTCTCCACTGTTACCCGAGCGCCTGCACTTTGATCCTGGTGAAAAAAGTTGGGTGCCTTGAGAAAAGGACTCTAGAAATATTGGCTCCTGCTTCCCATCACTGGTGGGTCAGGGGATCCTCAAGTCCCCCCATCTCCAGACAGGCACAGGGAGTTTGATGGAGGCTCTCCAGAGAGGAGCAGCTGCTGAGTGAAGAGGCAATGAGGGATTGTGAGGATACATTGGTGGGTTTTGGTTAAAAGCTCCAAAATCCCGACTGAGGCACTCAAACATACTGAATGTGCTTTTCCAAGGAGCTGGAGAGCCAAGAGAGGAAGGTTTATGGTCCTCCAGCAAGCCATGAGCTGTGGGAGGAAGGGCTGAAGACCTGCCTCTGTGGTGGAGAGGGCTCTGTTGCAAAGGGATGATGTTAAGAGTTAATCTGCAGTCCTGGGCCAGCGTGTGATGGTTCCTTTGGCCAGCCCTCTGCCTCACTCCCCAGCATCCACCAGGTCTGCAGCCCAAATGCAGTGCAATGAGAGAGCGCATTAGTGAAAAGCCGGCTGAAATCATTAGGATTGATGGATCCCCCCAGAGCTAGAGGTATTGATCAGCTGCGGGCCAAGGAGAAGGTCAGGGGCAGAGCTGGTGGGGCGTAGGCAGGGGGAGCTGGGTATTTGGCTGCTGCTGTGAAGGCTTTTGGGATGAGCAAGGACAAAGGGCTGTGGGCAGTTGCTCGAGCCCTTCCAGATGCTTTCTCCTGCCTGGGCGAGGACTGGCTGTGCTGGAGCCCCTCCTACATGTGCTGGTCTGCCCCACTGCATCTCCCGACCCTGACCCTGACCCAGGCACCCAGCAGATTCCTGGAAAACCCCAGGTGTGTTCCCTGTGCTCCAGGCTCCTCTCTTTTCATGACTGTGACCCTAGGGAGCCCCCAGCCCTCAGGGCAGAGCTGGCTCCACTCCTGCCAGCCTCCCCCACCCAAGCATAGAGAATTAATTCACTCCTCGGCTGGTTTTACCCAAGGCTTTGCTGTCCCTCCTGTGTGACAGCCCCTCCTTGGCTCTGCCACCCACCCAGGAGCCTGACCCAGGGCCCCAGCCTGGCTCCGTCTCAGATGTGCTGACGAGGTCCTGGGAGTTTGGGCGGCGCGAAAGGAGTGGGCTTGGCTCGCCTGCATCAGTCTCTGCCTGCACAAGCAAAGGAGCGCCAAAGCCACCCAGGGCTGCTGTGGCCACCTGCAAGACTCCCTGACAGCCCCCCCAGCCCAGGGACATGTGTATCAGGCCAGGCTTAGATTTGAGCTAGAGCAGCTTATTTTCATGCTGACGTGTCCACCACGGGCAATGGGCATCTGCCACCTTCCAGGGAGAGGTGGTGGGTGACCCATCCCACCAGGGCTCCCTGCAGTTTGAGCGCAGAGGGGAGAACCCAGATCCAGCCTTCTGCAGGGATCAGCAGCATCTTACTGCCTCAGCAGGAGGGTTGCTGGGCTCACCTGAGCTTGCTTCTTACCTTTCCAATGTCAGAAGCCAAATATAATCTGCTTTCAAAAATCTGCCCTGCCAGCCCTAAGGCCTCTGCACCCCTGGGAAAGTGGTCTGTGTTTCGAGACCTAAGTGCCCTCAGCTGCTGGCACGTCCTGGTCTAACCACGAGGTGACCTTGGTATGTGCTCATGAGGCTCCCTGGTACCCAGGCAGGAGTGGGACCCCTTTCTCACCTCCTGGCTGAGCTACACGCAACCAGCCAGCGGAGAGGTGCAGCCCCCAGCACGCCTGGCCTCTGTGTCCCCAAATGCAGTTGGTGGCAATCGGGTAATGGTGGAAACTCTGAGAACAATTGGGTCTCCCCACTCCATCACCCTCCCCTTAAACCATCACGGCAGCTCTCCGTCAAGAGAAGCCATCCCTCGGAAATGGCATTATCTGGCTCGCCAGGGGAAGGTAAGAGTGGGCAACTTTGCTCCATCGCGATGGGTGCTGTGTAATTAAAAATGCTGATTAACGCTGCCTTTGAGAATGTGCTGGTCTCTGGCCTTGGAGGAGCGAGACCCCGCTGTCTCTGCTCTGTCTCACGCCTGTCAACTTGCTAAATGCATCCCGCGCACACGCAGTCACTCTCCAAACAGCTTGGCTCGGTTCTGCTGACAGGTATCTATTTAGAGCCTGGCTCGGCTCTGAAAAGGGGCTGTCGCAGCAGCGGCACGGCAGCAGGGCCGAGCGCAGCCCCTGCCTGCTCCTGCGGCTGGGAGGAGGCAGGGAGGGACGGAGCGGGCTGCTCAGGAGAGATGGGCAGGAGGTTGGCCTGTGGGCTCCCAAGGCCTTGGCAGCCCAGGAAGTCACTGAGGGGCTGCAGGTAGGCTCTGCAGGCGAGGATCTGGCAAATGGCACCCCCAGAAGAGGTGTCTTCTGGTGGTGGGAGGACTCTTCATGCGCCATGCCTATTCCCGCAGCTGTCTGTCTCTGCCGGTGCCTCACTGCATGTTTTGAGGCACCTCTTGTCCAAAGTACCATGTTTGCTGATGCTAAGACACCTTGACGCCATATAAATTATCCTTCATTTTGCACTTTTGAGTGCCTGCCTTTGTCCCTGGTGCAGCCCCAAAGAGGTTTGGGGGGGGGAGGGGGCACACTGCAGTGGGGGTGGAGGTTATACCTGCTTTGGTGCCTGCAAAACCCAAGGGAGATGGGTGAACCCTTCTGTGGTTTCCACATATTTTAGTCAAGGTTCTGGTGCTCCTGGAGGTGGTTTGAGATTTTGAGATGGAGACTCTTGGGATGCTCAGCTCCTCCCTGGCCGCAGCAGGCTCCCCGGAGCCCAGAGCAGCAGGGGGATCCCCTCAGCGCCTGCCTTCAGCCTCCTCTCTGCCCCTCCTAGGACAAGCTGTTCCCAGGGCAGGCCAGGGGGTGTTTGTATCCGCACTCCCTGCCGCATGCAGCATCTGATCCCCCCTGCTCTGGAAAGCCACGTGCTGTCCCCTCTGTGCGCAGGCAGGAGCACAAGCGAACGCTGGCTCCTGGGAGACCCTCCGCGTCCTCTGCCCAGCTCTGGAGCAGTGAGGGCAGGTGCTGGAGCCATGCCTGGTCTCATCGGCCCCGCTGGGCTGGTGTGGGAGGAAGAGGAGGAGGAGGGCCTGCCTCTCCACCTTCTGCTCGCTTGGGAGCGGGAATATCTCCCTCTGGCTCCCCAGAGCCACAAAGTGCAGCACCTAAGCTGAGATCAGAGTTGAGCAGCTTCATCGCAAGGAGAAAGGGAGTTCAGGGCAGCAGGGTGCTGCACGCAGCCTGTGGGCACGCTGAGCTCCAGGGCCAGGTATCTCCCTCCATAAATCAACTTTGCTCTGCCGCGCTTGGCCGATTGACGCAGCTGATGGACCCAGACCTTCAACTCCAGGCAGAGGTGCCTATGCAGAGGCAGCTTCGGAAATGGCTGACAGCAAAGTCCCCTGGGGCTTCCCTGTTCCTGGCCCAAGAGTGCAGCTGAGCCATGGGATTTTTTCGTGGCGGCTTGCTGAGCTTTCTCCCCCCCCCCCTCCCTCCCCCCCCAGGCTTTTGGACAAAATCCTCTCATTTCCCCGAGGCAGAGGGGCTGTGAGCGCACGGAGGAGCAGGGCGCTGAGGAGCCGTCATCCTGCAGAACTGGTGGGTGGCTGGAGCAGTGAAAGAGGGGGGGACTCGGGGTCTGAATGAACAGAGAAACTTGAACGGGTCCCAGCCCTGTTAGAAGGAGGTAGGAGAACATCTCGTTAGGGCAGAGCCCGCAGCCAGGATGGAAAATTACTGGTAGCCCCGCTTCGGGAGGGCAGGAGGCAGCCGGGGCGGGGGGGACGGCTGGCAGCTCGCCATCCCCGGCACATGCTTTGTGCTGCGGTGGGGGAGCGGACAGGCCACAGCGCATCTGTGCCCGGCGCCAGGTCACGCAGGCAATGCGCCCTGTCCCCAGGCTCCTGGGCTGCGTTCCAGGGAGAGGATGCTGGGCTTCCTGGCAGGATTGCATCTTCCCCTGGGCAGCTCCAGGGAAATGTGGGGTGGGTAGGCTGGAGAGCGGCATGGACGGCTCCTGCCTGTTGCTGCCTGCAGCCCAAGCCGTCAGCTCGTCACGGGCAGTGCCACGTCACAGCCTCCCCTTGTTCCGCATGAAGCCCAGCAGTTCTGGGGGGACCAATGCATCCTGGGACCAACCTGGGGGCTCTGGGTAGGGTTTGAGGGGTTTCTTGAAGGTCCTCAAGGTCCAATTGCCCTGCTGTCATTCTGGCCCTGATTATTTTGGAGCCAGCAAGCTGTGGGTCTTTTGCTGCCCTGTGGACGCGAGGCTGGTGCAGATCATGCCTACCCTGGTGTAGGCAAGTGGTGGGATGCAGGATGGGGCCTGTCACCAACAGCCAGTGCTCCAGCACCGCTGCCTCCAGCCCGAGCCAGCTTGGTAGCCCCCTTGCTGGGGCCATGGCTTCATGGCATGTGGTCCCGTGCCTGTGGAGTAGCTCTGTCTGGCCAGCACCTCTACCTCAGCACAAGCATGTCCCCATGGCCACCGAGGTCACCCTCTCGCTGCTTTGTGTGCACTGCTGGTTTCTGAGAGATGGGTCCTGGGCATTTTTGGAAACAGGCCTTTGGGATATGTCTCACCAACTGCCAAGTCTCCTTCTTTCTCCCCCTTTTGAACAGTTTGACTGAAACAGCTCATCAAAGTTCCAGGGCTGAGCAAAGCAGGGCCAGCAGCCACATGCTCCAAACAATGTCTTTATTTAAGGGTAGCAATAAAAACATCACACTCGTGCACAACCAAGGCTAAATTTAGCTCTGAGTCCTCTGCGCGTCGTCACTGGACTGCATGTGCCTCGGGGTGGTACCTAATCCCCGTGAAACCCTTCGATACAGGCTCATCAGCTGCACCGATCCCCTGCCTGGCCAACACAGGCAGCCAGCACGTCTGTCCCAGGCTGGTTCTCCTCCTGCCCCCAAATTAGTACCATGTGCAGTGCAAGGATGCATGCTGGAGCTGTCAGCCGTGCATCAAACCCTGCCCTGCCTCGGAGCTTCTTGCAGACCTCTGCTTCCGTTGCTGGTCAGCTCTACGGTCGCTCTCTGCCGGCGACGGCTACGTGCTCCGTCCATCACCAGCTGTCCTCCACCAGGCGGGTCCTTGTGGCACTGCCAGCACTGGGTGCTGCTGTGGGAATCACAGAATCACAGAATCACAGAATTTTCAGAGTTGGAAGGGACCTCTAGAGATCATCTAGTCCAACTCCCCTGCTAAAGCAGGATTGCCTAGAGCACATTACTCAGGACTGCATCCAGGCGGGTCTTGAAAATCTCCAGAGAAGGGGACTCCACAACCTCCCTGGGCAGCCTGTTCCAGTGCTCTGTCACCCTAACTGTAAAGAAGTTTTTCCGTGTGTTGGAACGGAACTTCCTATGTTCCAACTTATGCCCATTGCCCCTCGTCCTGTCATTGGGAACCACTGAAAAGAGTCTGGCTCCATACTCCTTCAACCCACCCTTGAGATATTTATAAGCAGTAATAAGGTCTCCCCTCAGCCTTCTCTTCTCTAGGCTAAAGAGTCCCAGCTCTCTCAGCCTTTCCTCATAAGGGAGATGCTCCAATCCCTCAATCATCCTGGTTGCCCTTCACTGGACTCTCTCCAGCAGTTCCCTGTCCCTCTTGAACTGGGGAGCCCAGAACTGGACACAGTATTCCAGTTGTGGCCTCACCAGTGCCGAATAGAGGGGGAGAATGACCTCCCTCGACCTACTGGACACACTCTTCCCTATGCAGCCCAGGATTCCATTGGCCTTTTTGGCGACAAGGGCACATTGCGGGCTCATTGACAATTTGTTATCTACCAGGGCTCCCAAATCCTTCTCCTCAGAGCTACTTCCCAGCAGGTCCACCCCTAACCTATACTGGTGCCCAGCATTCTTCCTCCCCAGGTGCAGGACCCTGCACTTGCTTTTGTTGAACCTCATTAGGTTCTTCTCTGCCCAGCTCTCCAGCCTGTCCAGGTCACGCTGGATGGCAGCACGGCCCTCTGGAGAGTCAGCCACCCCTCCCAGTTTGGTATCATCAGCGAACTTGCTGAGGATACACTCTGTCCCCTCATCCAGGTCATTAATGAATATATTAAACAAAATTGGACCAAGTATCGACCCCTGGGGGACACCACTGGTTACAGGAAGGGTGGCCAAAGGGTGCGGAGGTACCTGCAGAGGGGTTGGGGGTCCCAGCTTGCCTCTGCCAGGTCGAGATGGCACTGTGGTCCTTACAACAGGAGCATTGGGGAGGAACAGGGCCAGACTGGAGCATTTTTGTTAGAGTTTTATGGCCTTTACCCTCTTTTTCATGAAATGTCTCCAGGTTTTTTCCAGAGATGGGGGAATTGAAAGGTCCCAGATTCTTGTGTCCTGCCCAGCAGTGGCATCGCTGGGTTCAGCAGTTCTGGCCCCTCTGCCTCTCCACTTGCAGGCGTGAGTGCTGAGGCAGCTCCAACGCCAGGGATCCCAGCTGGAAGGGCAGCCCATTGCTCTCAAGCTGTGCTTGTTCACAATAGGTGACTCTTGGAGAGGAAGCGGGGCCCTGCTGGGAGCTGAGCTTTCTCTGGAGGTTTGCTCTGGAGCCCCAGCAGCATCCCCATCTCAGCTCCCTTTTCCCCATCCTCCTGCCCCGCTCTCCCCAACACCACGCTGAAAGCGGAGCTACTGTAAGGCTGCCTGTGGCTATGGCTTGTGATCCCAGGCCCAGCCACTCCGTGCCTCAGTTTCCCTACTGAGGCAGAAGACCGCAAGAAGACCTCCTACATGGAGATATGTGTAACCTTCACATGGATGTTTCTGGCTTGCAGTGGCTTGACAGACCCTCCTGCGCTCCCTGTGCTGCTGCTGGCATTGGCAGTGCCGTGGAAAATTACTCTGCACTGCTGGTGGAGGAGTAAACCCATGCACGGGGGAAGGAGTGGGCTGCAAAATGATGCTGTCCTTGGGAAACACACCAGACAGCCGGGGTGGAGGGGTCCAGTTCCCAGCCAGGGGGCTTCAAATAGCATCTCCTGCCGCCTGGCTCGGCCTCCTTCGCTCACCATGGGAGAGGACAGATGCTGCCTGGGGATGAGGGGGGTAATGGCCCTGGGATGGTGCACTGGGCTCCAGCCTGAAGCAGCAGGGCAGAGGCTTGGGTCTGGCAAGGGGCACCGTGCTTCTGGCAGCCTTTCCTACGCCACTTATGACCCGAACCACCCTACAGAACCCAACTTCTTCCTCCCACTTCTGGCTCCCCTCCCGCTGGGGTGGATGCCTGGCACACTGCATCACGGGCAAGGTGGCTCCCGGTCTGCTGGGGCTTTGCAGCAGCACGGCCAAGAGTTCCCGTGCTGCTGGGGAAGCCAATGGCTGGCTGCCAGCTGGGGTGGGGACCCCAGCCCTGAGCAGCATGGGGGGACAGCTCACTGCGAGGTGTACGTCCCTCAGACAGCTGCGGCCCAACTTCGATATCATCACCAACGTCTCTGGGCAGAGGGCTCCTTGGGAAGTGCCGGTGCCACAGGCACTTGCACCAGGAAATGAGTATTGGGGTGTGACTGAATGCCAGGAGATGACCTAAGTCTGTGAGCGGCATCCCCAAACTCCCAGCGAGGTCCTGGGGAGTGTCTGAGGCTGTGACTTCCCTGATGCCATCGCTGGAGCCAGACCTCTGTTCGACTGGCTTAGTGTCGCATGGCTGAGCTAAAAGCACAGGGAAAGCCACGTGGAAAATGCTACATTGACCGGCATTAAAAGTGCAGTGAAAAATAATGTGGAAAAATCCGTGCTGTAAAACTCCCTCGCTTCCCTTTAATCATGGAGTTCAGGGTGCAGATGGCTCCGTGTGCCGGCGATTTCTGACCCCCCCCCATAGGGTGACACCCCAGTCCCTCCAGCTTAGAGCACGGAGAGCTTGTGCTCTTCCCAAGCTTAATTAATTCTGCAATTATTTCAGCCACACGGTCCCACTCCTTTGGCAAGGTAGCCATGTAAAAGCTGTTATTTGATAAAGTTGGACTTCATGTGGAGAAGATAAATCCCCAGTGTGAAAAATCATTTATTCCTGTAAAAATCCCTGGCAATTGGAGGAGGAGGAGGTTTAAATTTGCACAACGTCAGGAAGATCTGAATCAGACCCTATCTCATCCCTGACCAGTTCAAAGGAAACCCCTTGGCTGCCGGACCCACAAAAGAGGGTGAAAGTCAGCCCTGAAGGCAGGGAAGAGCTGACCCCATTGCAGTGCTGGGTACTGGGCTGGCTCCTAGTTGAGGGATTAAGGGGTGCCTGTGCTCCCTGACATCCCGGGTGTTTTCTCCCTTCGAGGTGAGAAGGCGAACACAGCCTGGATGCAGAGCTCCTGGTGACTCAGCGGGAGAGGCTGAAATCAGCTGAATTTTGGTTGCCATCCAAAAAGCCTGGGACAAGCTGTTAAAACAGATGTACCAGGGATGGAGATGGATGTCTGTATCAGCAGACATTCCTCCATCCCCTCAAGAGGCGTTTGTAGGATGAGCTGCCCGTGGCCACTCTCAAGGCACCCCATGGCCCAGCAGTGAAAGGTGCTGTGAAGCACAGGGGTACGTTGGCCACTGCAGCTGGCTGAGGGGTGTTGGGGCTGCAGTCTGGGATGCCTGGTTCAACACGATGCTGAGAGCAGCTTGTGGGCACCTGCTGCCATCCTGGCACTTTAGGGTTAGGGGCAAACTTGGATGTCTGGATGAGCGTGGTGCTATCAAGACCCTGGTTCCACCCCCTTGAGGTGCCAGTGCTGCTCCCGAGGCCTGTGGCTGGTGGTTAAAGGGACCACCAAGAAATCCCTTTCCAGGGCCAGCTTAGGTCTGCTGCTGGCTGATCCCCAGGACCTCCAGGGCAGAGGTTGTCTCCAAGAACCCAGGACCCAAATCCTAACCCTCTTACAGCTATTGCATGGACCCCTCTTTTTTGTAGGAGAACCTGAGCCTCATGTGTCCTACAAGAAACCTTGGCTGTCCCATGCTGACAAGTAAATAGCACCGAAATGCAGGATGGCGCAGCATCAGGCCCTGACTCATGCACACCAGCTTTGCAATGGAGATATGAAATGCTTGGCCTGGACTCTCCTGGCAGAAATGCCCAGCAGGGAAGAGGAGTGAGTGAGAGCCTGGCCACCAGACCAGACCACAGCCCAGCCTCTGGGGAGCAGCCTGAGTCCTCCCAGGTGAGCATCACATGGGGCTGGGTTCAATGGGGAACCAAGCCCACCGTGGGGAGGTGATGAGGTCTTCCGCAGTTTCCCCATGGGGATGTTTTGGTAAGGGCCAGTTTTGAATGGCATGTCCTGTGCAGTTGCCTCAGGTAACTTGGGAGTAGAGGCTGTTACATCCCTAACTGTGGAAAAAAAATGAATTAAAGTGATACCAAAGAAGTACAGAGGAAGGAACAGTGGCAGGATGGGCTTGCCCAGCTCGGAGGCAAGTGGCGATCAGCCCTTGCTCTAGGGGCAGGCCCTCTGTCCTCGCTGGACCAGCTGTGCCAATTCAGGACACAGCCTTGCTTCACACCCTGCCACCTTGGGAGCCTCTGGCTCCTTTAGAAACCTGGGCACTGCTACAAAGGTGGTGGGCAAGCCTTCACAGACTGCCTGACCTGCAGAGCTGGTGGCCCATGACAATGCAGATCACAGCCAGGGCAGAGGGAGGCACCACCACCATCCATGCCCCACACAGAAGATGGGGGCCTTGCATCTTCCCCACTGTGGGACTGGCCCTCTCCAACCCCCCCCCCCCTCCTCGCACCCCCATGGCAGTGTTCACAGCCCCCGTTTTTGCCAGACCCAAACAGCCACCCCACAACCTCTTGCTGCCACCCTACACCCCCAGCATCAATGTGGGGGGGTCATCACAACCCCAGCCTTGGCCTCCGCTCCTGGGTGGTTCTTCAGACACCATGGCTATCACTATCCTTACTCCCCGGCACCCCCAGACCATTGTGCCCTGCTGTGGCGACCCTCATTGCACAGGTCCCCCTCATCCTGGGACCACCTGGGTGTCTTGACCGTGACCATCCTATGCTCAGGGGAACCTGTACCCCTGTGCTCCCAAGGACCCCCAGGTCCCTTGTCATCCCTATTCTTGTTCCTGGATACTCCCGCACCCTTTGGCCTTCATGGCTCCACTCCCTGGGACTCCCTAGACCCCTTGGCCATAGTAGCTCTGTTCCAGGTATCCCCATTGCCCAGGTTGTCCTGGCGTCCTCCCCAGGCACCTTGATCATCACCATCCCCTGCTCTCAGGGTCCCCCAGACCCCTTGGGCATGGCCCTATGCCTGGGGCTCCCCAAGGCTCCCACTGTCCCCTGTTCCTGGGACCCCATGACCACAGGGACACCCTGGACCCATTGGCCATTATAGCCCAGCTCTGGGATCTCCATGGTTGCCTACAGGGTGATGTGTGCCACCCCCACTGGCAGCGCTCCATCTCCCGTGTAACCCCCACCACTGTTCCATCTCCCGTGTAACACCCCTATCGCTGCATCTCTCGTGCAACTCCCCCCCGCATCGCTCCCCCTCCCGTGTCGTGTCCCCCCCGCGCTGCCGTGTAACCCCCACTCATCGCTCCATCCCCCGTGTACCCCCCCCGCCTTGGCTCCATCTCCCTCGTAAGCCCCTCCGGGCAGCGCTCC
>VUYV01000486.1:18625-36979 GCA_008711295.1 Anarhynchus alexandrinus | reverse complement strand
GGTCAGCCGTCAGCTTGCTGGCACGGGGGTCCGCCAAGGAGGCAGCCGGGGCGGGAGGGGTGGCGCTGGAGCATCCCTGCAGCCCCTGCTCCTCCGCCAGCCTCCCCTGGGAGCCTCCCCACTGCCTGGGCGCCCTGAGGATGGGGCTGGAGCTGGGAAGGGGGTTGCTCTGAGCAACAGCTACTGCGAGATGGGCTGCACCCCCGCACAGCCCCCCACTGCCACCACCGCCCCTCGAGCCCCCTGGGGTGCTGAGGCCCTGCATCGGTGGCATCAGCCTTCACCGCTCCCTGTCCGGCATGGTGGGTCTCCCGCTGTGGCCTGCCCGCTCCTGCGCTCCCCAGTTGGACCACACCATTAGGCTGGTTTGTGGCGGCTGCTGGGGTGCACACCTGTGCCCCCCCCGGAAGGGCAGAGCAAGCTGTGCCTGTTTATCCTGCACCAGCAGGGCAGGAGGTGGCCCAGGCTGGGTGGCATTGGGGTTTTCCTCCACCCCGTGGCGGCTCCTCGGCAGTCCTGCTCGGGGGTGGTGGTGATGCTGTGGGCACACTTCTGTGTCTTGGAGTGGGCTGCAGGTTCCCTTCTTTCCTCTCCTCTGCCTCCCTGGAGGTCGCCTTGGCTTGGGCGCCTGGCAGGGGCCAGCCCTCGCTCCTTGGGATTTGCCTCCCTGTCTGTCACACACAGCTCGGAGAATCCCTGCCGATATCCCCTGGGTGCCACAGCCGCGCCAGGGCCAGACGAAGGTACTCAGTGGGTGAGACTCCTGTCAGGCTGGTGCATCGTCCGAGGGACCCCTGCCTTCCAATCGGACACACTGCCCAGTGTTAAACCCTTCCCCCAGTCTCATCATGATGACGAAAATAACAATAATAATAATAATGATGATAATAGTGTATTTCCTTGCCACGAGCTGGTTCTCCTCCAATAAGCCAACCCTGGGCTGCGGATCCCTGGGGAAGGTAAGCCAGTGTCCCTGTCTGTATGTGCAGTGCCAGGGCCCCGGCAGGGCAGAGCACTAGTCCCAAACAGAGCACTAATGTTGCGCCAGGTTTGGGATTGATTTGGGATTTGGGAGCAGTAGCATCCCAGCTGTGCCCAGGAAATGGTGGTACCGTGCTGGGGAGGCAGAGTAGGAGCAGAGCTGGGTGGTGTTGGGGAGCATTGGGGCCAGCTGCAGGGAAAAGGGCTCATTGCCGGCCACGTTGCCCCAGTGTGCGATGAGAGCCGAGTTGTTCTGGCTGGGAGACCCGGAGCTGGGGCTTCCTCACCAGCCCTCTGCAGTGGTGGTGGCCCAGCCGTGCTCGGTGACACTGCCCCACAGCCCCACTGCTGCACTGGCAGGAGCAGGGACAAGGGTACCTGTGGGGTGGTACGGGAAGCAGAGCACCTCTGGCAGCATGGCTGTGATCCTGCTCGCAGGCTGTTGCACCCATGGGACTCCCTGACACACCTACCCCTCCTCTGTTCCCGTGCTAAGCACCACTTTAGGTGACCGTCCATCCCGCGCTCAGGATGCTGGATGGCACAGGGCTCTGCCGTGTCCCTCGTGAGCCAGCTTTCCCCCCACCACACAAGTAAGGTCACGGGGCCTTTCCTCATTGCTCGGCCACCCTCCCTCCCATGTTAGCTGGAGGCTTTAATTAATAAAGGCATTCACCATATGCTAAGTGCTGTTCCCAGCCGCCCTGGGGCTGCGGCCACACGCTGGGTTGGGGTGGTCAGCGTGGGACGCTCCTGCTCTCTTCCAGACCTGGTTACCGGTGAGGCTGATTTTCCTCCCATTTTTCAACCCCGGGATCGTGCCCCAGGGGATGGTGGGGTTGCTCGGTCAGTGGCTCTGTGGGCTGCATGGGCTCGGCTGTGCTGGTGGGCTGCAGGCAAGGGCTGTCCCCTCATGCAAAGCCATTTCCCCAGCAGCAGCCTGGCCTGGAGCAGCGTGCCCCAGACGCGTGGCTCTCCATGGGGCGGGTGGCACCTCTCCCCTCTGGGACCCTCCATGCAGGGGGTGATGCAGAGAACCCCGTTGCTGGGACTCCTGGGAGGCTTGGCGGTGGTGTTTCTGCCTCCAGATGGTTCTGGTTTGTTGGATGGCTCCCAAGGAGCAAAGCAAAGTGCGGTGGCTGCAGAAAGCAGCCAGGTGGCACAGCCTGCTTGGTCTTTGAATGGAAAACCTGATCGGATGAGCAAAAGCCAGCTTTGGCGGGGAGGCCATGACCAGCTCCCGTATTCCTGGTGGCCTTGCAAAGCTCGTGGCATTGCTTGGCCTTTCCACATCCCCAACCCGGTCTGACCCAAGTTTGAAGGCAGACAAAGCGTGGAGCAGGCTTTGCCGAGGCTGTGGATGGAGTGGGGTCCGTGCGTGCTGCGGTGCTAGCGCGGCCCCATATCATCCTCGAGGAGATTACAGAGTGTGGGTAGCCAGTGGTGGGGGCGTGGGACCAGTGCTGGCCCATTTGGAGCAGCAACAGCTCGTCCGAACGCTTGGCCTTGGGGAAAGGGGGGAAACGGGGGCTGTAAATGCAAACGCCTGAGGTCTGGATGCTGCCTGAGTGCAGATAATCCCCCTTGCACTGGGACCTGCCAGTTACCCGCCCCATCTCTATGCAGGGGAGCCTGCATTGTCCCCCGTATCCCCCACGTCTGTCACCTTCCATGTGCAGCCAGCTGCTGGGTGCACAGGCATCCCCTCGCTCCCCTCTGCCTTTGAATCTGTGCTTGCGCCTGGGGGTGTTTTTGGAGGTGTTGGTGTTGGGAGGGGGTACCAAGTCCCGGTGCCTTGGTCAGCAGCATCCAGTCTAACACCTCTGCTGGGTGGTGGCTTGAGGGTGACGTCTGGCCCTGCCAGCCCTGGGGCTGAGCTGCTGGCTGGCCGGCACCTGCTTGGCAGGCAAGGAGAAGACTTCAGGAGTAAAGGCTTCACGTTTGGTTTTCTCCCATCATTAGAATACAAACTTCAGGCTGTGTCTCTGCTCCTCTGCAGCTCAGAGCGTCCCTCTGCCTCCCAGCATGGCTGAGAAACATCACCCCTCGTTCTGGCTGTGCAGGGACATCTCTCGCTGTCCCTCAGTCCCTCAGTCCCTCTGTCCCTCTGTCTGCAGCCTAAAACCAGCCAAAACATTGGATTGTCTCCCTCTGACCAAAGCTGGAAGCTAGGGTGGGAATTGGGATGTTCTTGATTGAGTGCTTACAGGGGTGATCAGCATGGACAGACGAGGTTGGTCTCTCAGTTTGCCTAAGATGGGTCTGTCCTTAACTGGGAGAACTGGATGTGGGTGGGAGCTGGGAGCTGAGCTCCAGGCACTGCCTGCCCTGTGCCTGCTTCCAGCTCCCAGGGGAGGGGCTCGCTGCGACCCCCGGACAAGCTGAAGCACCAAGCCCCATTGGTAGATGGGTGGAGTGAAACTGCTTTGGGTCCTGTCCCCATGGGCAGACCCAGGAGGTTCCAGGGGGCTGGGGCAAAGGGGACCAAGGCAGGTCCCCATGGGTGCTGACGTCTCCCTCGCCCTGGGCAGGGCTACTGCTGCAGGAGATGACCATGGCGGGGCTGCATGAGCTGCGCTTCACTGAGGAGAAGCCGCTGCTGCGGGGCCAGGATGCCGAGCTGGTGAGTCCAGTGACCACGCTGGCTCTGGCTTCTGCACTTGGGTGCCAGGATGCATGGGCTTAAGTGGGAGTTTGGGGGGCGATATGCTGGTATTGGGTACACGTTTGTGCACGTGTGTTGGTATTCCGTGCGCATGTGTGTGCAGATGTGCTGGTATTGATGCGCATGCATGGGCGAGCATAGGTTCTGGTTTGGTGTGATGGTGTATGCCCCAGGGAGTGGGTGCTTGTGGTGTCCAGGGGCTTCCTGTGTTGGGTGGGAGGAGGGCGCTGCAAGAAGGAGGGGCAGCGGGGAAATGCCTCTGTCCCTGACAGCTCCTTCTCTCCCCAGGAGAACTCGGATGTCTTCCTCTCCACTGTGGACACGGACTGGAAGGTAGGATCGGCCATGGGGGGTGCACCCCACCCCTGGGTCCTGCCTGGGACAGCAGCCTGGGGCTGGGGAAGGCTGAGGGGTGCTGAGTGGACCCAAGAGTGTTGCTGTCCCCCCCCGCTTCCATGGGGTCGCAGTGCCTGGTTGGTGTCTGTGCATGGGGCTGCACGTCCATTGTGGTCCCTGGCAGGAAGGGACAGGGGAGGGACACGCTGCCAGGCATGCTCTGTGTTGGCACTCGGATGTGGCTGGTGGGCACTTGGCGACAGGCCAGGGACAAAACCTCTTTAAAACAGGCAATTTCTTCTCAGGAGGGCTGAGCTGCTTTTCTAGCCCCTCTGCCATTGCCATGGCAATGGTTTCCTGGGCGATGCCAGCTCCCTGCTTACATAAGGATGTTTGAAAGCCTCTTTCTTTTTTGGAGGGCTGGGGCATTGCCCCCCCCATACCACCCACCTCTCTCGGAGAGCAGGGCTCCTCTGCTCCCCTGGCTGGTACCTGCCCGCCTTGTACCTCCCTATTGCCTCTCTGCAGGAGCCCCGTGACATGGCCTTGGGGCTCTCAGGGGCTCTACGTGTTGATCTTCATCACTCACACCTCTGCCCAAGCTCACCCCGCACCAGGCTTGCCCTGCAGAGACTGGGCTGACAGTAGGTGGGCAGGGAGGGTCATGGGGCTGCCAGACCCCAGCTGGCTGCCTGTCCCTCTCCCAAAGCATCCCCCCTCCCAGGGGACACCAGTGACCGACTTCAGGTTGTATGTTGCTGCTTTCCAGTGGCTGAGACCACCGGGAGGGTGAGCTCGGGTGGTGCTGGCTGAGCCCTGACAGGTCCAGCACTGAAACAGCAGCACCTTCAAGGGTAAAATAAATCTGGATTTCATTCATCCTGAGAGAGAGGAAGGGGAACCCAGATCCCCGTTTGGGCAGACCCAAAGTGGTGCCCAGGCTTTTGGGGCTGGCCTGCTCGGTCTCCATCACCCGCGTGGGTGACAGGGTGCAGCCAGGCAGGCAGCAAGGACTTTTGCCAGGATGCTGGGCGGTGGCTGCTGTGGTTCGCAGGGTAGGAGGTTTCTGACAGGCCTCTTGGAGGCCACAAAATTGTTCAAAAATGGCAGTGGAGGAAAAGAAATGCCACCCTTCCTGGCAGCTCCAAAGCTGGCAAGATGCTGGGCCCGGGAGCGGCAGGGTATGCGGGTCTGGGCTGCTCCTTGCTCAGCTTGCTCGGGGTCCCTGTTGACCACTGGAGGGGAACCCAAACCTCCTGGTGTCACTGAAGTGAGGGCAAGGAGGGAGAGGGAGGCAGCAGTGCTGGGCTGCCCGGAGGTCCTGGTAGGGCTCTCACTCAGCTGTGCTGGGGCAGGGCTTGGTTGGCATGAAGGGGATGTTAAAGAGCAATGACTCTTCCAGGACAATTTTTGCATATCAATATTTCAGGGCGATGCTGAATTTTGTCCCTGCTGGGCACCAGGTGGAGTGGGTCCGGATGGCAAATGCCACAGCCATGCGCCTGCATGCCCTCGGTACCTAAAATAATGAACTGGGCATGGATCAAGGTGGCTTTTCCCAAACCAGCCAGGCCCTGCGCCCTCTTGGTTCCCCTCCAAGAACCTCAGGGTGGGGATGGGATCAACTTCCCAGGCTGTGCTAGGGCAAACCCCTCCTTTCCCCCACCACGGCACTTTGCAGGTTGGTTCACTACAAAGGCTGGGGACTGCCTGCCTTTCCTCGGGGAGCTCTTACCCCATTTTCTAGGCTCACCTCCTTGGGGTAATTCAGTCCAGCCCCCAGCTTAGCTCTTCACTGTCTCTCTGGTCCTCCCCAGAGCCAGTCCCTGTTCCCTTGCCAAGATGTTGGCCGGGGCAGCAGGGGGGGAGCAAGGAACCCGCGGGGAACCCTTGGGGCTGCTGGCATAAGCCAGAGTGCAGGAGTGCCGGGGGAGAGGGGGTGGGGGCAGGTACCTCTGCCCTGGGACCTGGGTGCCCTGGCTCTGCTGGAGGTCTGGGCCACCCGCCAGGCAGATGGACTAGTAGCCAATGGGGTAGCGATGCCATTTGATGCCATTCAAACGGAGTCAACCTTGCTTAGCCCTCCTATCTCCCTGCCGCCCTTTTGCATTCATGCCTTTACTTCACCTTGGCTTTTCCACCCCTTCTCCCCTCTATTTTGCCACCTTCTGTCTTTTTTTTTTTGGCCTGCTCATGCCCCTTTGCATCACACTTTTTCATGGAGGCTGTGGCTGTTCATGCTNGCCTTTCCTTCCCCGTGTCTTTTCCCCCCCTTCCCCCCTCTTTTTTGCCCCCTTCTGTCTTTTTTTTTTTGGCCTGCTCATGCCCCTTTGCATCACACTTTTTCATGGAGGCTGTGGCTGTTCATGCTTTTTGGTGCCACAGGTAGCAGGGCTGAGGAAAGCGAAAATGGCACCCAGAGCCTTGAACAGCTTTGTACCTGGGGCAGAAACCACCTGGAAGCTGGGCCTCCCCTCACACGCCATCCTTCATTAGCAGAGATGCATCTTTTCAGGCTTGGGGCTGAGCTCCCTGCAGAACAAAGCAGTGCAGAGGAAAGCCTCTTCGGTGGAGGCAGAGTGGATGCCATCCTCTCGCTGCCTGTCTGTCTGTCCATCCTTTATCCCAGGAGACCCCCTGGCTGCCCAGCCCCAGTCTGTTCGCAGGACACTGCTTTCAGTAGTTCCCCACCAGCTCTGGGTGGTCGTTTGTCCAGCTCAGGGAAAGGAATCTCCCCAGGGAAAAGCGGCTCAGCCCTGTTATTAGACACCAGAGACTCCACAGGAACAAGCCTGCTGGCTGACACTGAGGACACGGGGCTTTGCCATGTGGGGAAGCCTGTGTGTGTGCTGGTGATGGCAGCCGGAGCCCCTCTGCCCGTGGCTGCGGTGTGTGTCAGGGCATGGCGGAAGCAAACCATGGCGAGGTGCCGGGGTGGCGATGATGCAGAGGTGATGGCAGGCTCCAGCTGGCACGGAGCATCCCTGTGCTGGGCAGGGAGGCTGAATCCATCCCTGCTGGATGCTGCCCTGGTCCGGCACTGGCACGTGACTCTCCAGCCCCTTTGGGCAGGTGCTGGAAGGACCACCAGATTCTTTCTCCATCCGTGATTGCACAGCTTTGTGCTGGAGCAGCTCGGGTGCTGGTTGTGCCGAGCCGGGCAGTGGTGCTGGGCTGGGCGGGGGCAGGCAGGGTGCTGGGGGATGGCACCTGCCTGCCAGGAGGGTTCGGGGCCATCCGCGGGTGTGAGCTGCAGGCAGACAGACTCACCCTCTCACAAAGCCTCGTTGGAATCAGGGCAGAAACCATCTGCCTGCACACATGTGCGCACAGGAATACACATGCGTGTGCATGTGCACACAGCGTGCATCAGCCCAGGGATGGGATCTGACCCCTTGACGCTGCTGCGTTGTCTTTCCTCCTGCCTGATTTACTTGGCACTGGTGCCATGCAGGTCGGGGCATATCCCTGGCATGCCAGCATCCCGCAGCAGGCAGGATGACTGTGCTCCTGGGTAAGGTAATGCAGGTGTCTGGGCAGTGTTCATGTGTGCACAAGCGTGTGACTGTCCGTGCACAAGGTTCCGCCTGTGTGCAGGTCATTGTGCAATCCGTGCGCAGAAGTGAAGGCGATGGCATACATGCTAAGCACACAGGAGAAGGACGCAGCAGGCATGCTCCTTACATGCACGTGACCGTGCCCATACATGTACAGGAACATGTACTGACACAGGCACACAGGGGCCAGCCCCGTGACGGTACACGCAAGTATTTTGTGGGGGTGCGTGTGCCTCAGTGTGGGTCATTGTATTTAGTTTTCCAAAGTCTGCACGCACAGACATGTGAGGGGACACGGTTTTGCCTGGCCCCCGTGTGTCTGTGTTGGTACTGTTGCTGTGCATGTATGAGCGTAGTCATGTGCATGTGCAGAGCACGCCTGCTGCGTCCTTCTCCTGTGTGTTTAGCATGTGCCCGTGTCCAGCCGTGGGTGCATGTGTGCTTCCTGGTGCATGTGCGTTGCTGCAGGGCCTTGGTCTGGGTGGCTGCAGGCTCGAGCATGATTTTGTGTGTTTGCGTGGGGCTGGAGCCGTGTGTGTGTGCATGACGGGTGCGGGCAAGCGGTGCGGGGCTCTGCCGTGATGATGCCCTGTGTGTTTTGCAAGGGGTGCAAGTGCAACCCTGTCCAGGCAGCCCTGCCTGTCTCGGTCTGCTGAAAGAGGGAAGATGGAGCAGATACCGCACTGTGCCAGGCGTTTTTTCTTCATAAACAAGGGTATTTGGGGCCAATTGGAGCATGAATAATTCCCACGGCAGCCAATGGCTGAGTGCTGGCTCCATCGCAGTGCTTGCCCGCAATGGAGGCCAAACCTGCCGGGGCTGCGTGTCGCGTCGAGGGGGAAGGGAGAGGGAGGGCTTAGCGCAGGGCTGGGGCTCCGCTATAAAGCGAGGCAAGGGGCTGAGCCAGCGCAGAGCTCTGCTTCGCTGCTGCGCCACTGTGCCCTACACCAGGGCCCCGTGCTTGGCCCACCCTGCCCGCGCATCTTCGTCCACCTGGTTCCTCACCATGCCTGAATGCTGGGATGGGGTAGGTACCACCGTTCCGGTGCTCGCTGCCCTCCTTTCCCAGGGAGTTTTGCCCCAGTACTGCCCCTGCTCACCCAGGCTGGACCTTTGCACCCAGGAGGGCTTGGTGTGGGTCAGGCAGGCGTTGGTGCGGGGTGGACCTGCTGCTGGGGAGCCCTTGCTTCCCCCAGCCCCGTGGCCGCATCCCTGACCTGCCGCAGGTTTTGGGGACGCATTGTCCTTGAGCATGTCCTCCCCGAGCACAGCGGAGATGCTGCACTGAGGCCGAGGGTGAGCAAGCGCAGCTGCAGCGGCTGGGGCTGACTGCTGATGGCGGGGAGGAGAGGGGGGGAACACTGCCCCATCCCCACCCCCAGAGTTGCAGAGGGAGAGGGTCTCTTGCTGTTTTGAAGCAATCTGATGGATGCTTTCTGGCCTCTGTGNAGGTGGGAGCTCAGCAGCGGTGAGCAGGTAACCTGGGATGGGATGGGCTCTCTCAGGCACCTATAGGTGTTGCGACCGCTGCACCCTTCCTTGCTGGGGCCACGGGTTGTCAGTGCCCCCCCTCCTCCCCGCTGCCTGCATCCCCTGCATCCCTAGCCTCTCCCCCAGCCTGAGCATCCTGCGGCAAAGGGCAGGGCTGCGATACCCAGCAATGCTGCAGGGGCTGCACCACAGGCAAGGATGCGCCTAGCTTGGCAGAGGTGGGGGAGCAGTGCTGGGGAAGGAGCCGCCACCTTGGGCATGTGATTGTTGGGGTGGGATTGCAGGCTGAGCTGTTGGGGCTGTGATGGGGACTGTGGGCATGGGCATGGCAAGGAGGCAGCCCTGTTCCCAGGATCAGACTACATGGATGCATCCTGCTCGGTGACCTTGGGCCAGGCCCTTCCTCTGCCTCAGGTTCCCCATCCCTTGTTGCAAGGGGATGTCCCTGCTCATTGCTAGCTGCCTGATACAGCCCCGGGGACTGGAGGGACAGCTGTGGATGAGGGCTGGGGCTGAGGTGCCCTTGGGGAGCTGAGTGTTGTCTCCACAGAGCCTGTGAGCTGCCCTTGGGCACTGATGCTGTCCCCCCAGGGACAGCGGATCTCGGTGAGGGGAGGCACTGCAGTGAGGAGACCCTGTCCTCAGGCAGTTCCTACCACCTGAGGCCCATATGTCCTTCAGAGTCCTTGGTGGCCTGTAACCCACAGGACCACCCACGTACCCGCTCTCTTACCACCAGGCCATCCATGGGGGTGCCAGTACCTGCGGCAAGGACCGTGCCGATTGGGCACCCTGCCAGCATCCCCTGCCTGGTCCTGCTCGGCGCATGATGCTCCTGCACCCACCTGATCCCAGCTTCGAGGTCATTGCCAGTGGGCTGGCTGGCAGGCATGGGCATCTGGAGGGGAACCCTGGTCCCTTGTCCCCAGGCAATGCCTTGGCCAGCACCTGGGCTCACAGCCTCAGTTTCCCTTGCTGGCTGGGGCCCATGGCCACGAAGGCAAGGCTGGAGCCTTCCCAGCCAGGGAAACTGAGGCATGGGGCAGTCCTGGTCTCTGTATGGGGGCAGAGCCATTTCAGACCAAGGGATTTTAAAGTTATTTTAGCTTTCATTTTGGAATCAGGCTGCAGTGTTTCTTGGGTGGTGTCCGGGGTCTGACCTCTGCCTGTTTGTCCCAGGCACAGTGAATCCAGGTCAACTGGGCCATGTTGTGATCCCCCACCCTGTTGCCAAAGCTCCCTCAGTTTCGGGCCCTCAAAGACCTCCTGTCCCATCCTGTGGTCCACCTGCACAGTCCCACAGTCCTTCTCTCACCAGCCTTCTTGGATTATTCCATCCCATCCCATCCCATCCCATCCCTTCCCATCCCAAACATCTATCCCTTGATCCCATCCAGCAATCCCATGCCATGATACACCTGTCCAATCCTAAATCTTGTTATCCTATTCCAAGTACTTCCCTTCCCTTCCCTTCCCTTCCCTTCCCATTGAGGCTGGGAGCCGTTGTGTGTGGTTTGCCCTGCCTTCTGCCATGGCCAAGATGCCCAGTGCTGGGGGTTTTCCCAGGATGGCTGCTCTTCTTTCCCTTGTGCTCCCATGGGACCCAGGCACCCAGGGAAGCAGTGGTGAGGGGTGGGGTGGCAGGACAGGAGAGGATATCTTGGGGCAGGCAGGCGTCACCCGATCTCTCCTTTTCCCCCAGGAACATGACATTGAGACCCCCTACGGGCTGCTGCACGTGGTCATCCGGGGCTCGCCGAAGGGGAATCGCCCGGCCATCCTGACATACCACGATGTGGGCCTCAACCGTGAGTGCTGGTCCCTGGGCCGTGGGGCACAGGGGCAGGGCAGGAGCGAGCTTGGGACTGCATGCAGTGCCGGGATGTTGGCCAAAGCCCCTGGCTCAGCTCCTTTGCCTCCTCCCATGGCGGGTCCCCAGGCTGCATTGGATCTCCCCAGGCATCTGAAAGCACCAGGAGGATTTGGATGCTCAGCTGAACCTAAAGCCCGGGCCAGGCACAGCCAGGAGCGCTTGGCCACCCCGGTGCTGGCTGTCCAGCCGCCCACACCAGGCAGGGACGGGATGCTGGGTTGGTCCCCACTGCCTGTTGGTATTCAGAGCACAGACCCGGCTGGCAGCAGGGTGTAGTCAGGGCCGGAGGAGGCGGGGAATATCAGGGAAGGAGGGACTCTGAGCCAGGGCTCTGGATGTTGGGATGCTGTGCTCTGTTAGCCTTGGGCCCACACCCCAGAGCCCTGTCCTGGGCTGTGCCCCCTGGCTAAGCTGGTTTGCCCGGTGCCCTGTGAGCGGGGAGAAGCATCTCCCCCTCCGCTGGCAGCTGAGGCTGAGTCACCAACATGCTACGTGAGCTGCCTCACCATCACAGCAGCGCTCTTGTGTCCAGGGATGCATCATGTTGGTTGTGACGGACCTTACAACCTGCCTCGCCCCCACATTTTGGGAGGGATGTCCCGGCACCGATGCCATGAGGCAAGACCCCTCCAAGCCCTGGCAACGGCTGTATCCCACTGCAATGGTGGTGGTTTGTTCACAGCAGCACTGGGGCAGTTTCTTTGTTTCCAAGCAGGGAGATTTGCAGCTGTTTCTCAAATCCTGTGTTTGCTCGAGCCCTTTCTGGGAATCTTGGACAGAGCCGATAATACCCCAGGCTGCTAATCCTGCTGCCTGCTGGGTGGTCCTGCAGCTCCGTGCTTTGCATCCCCCAGTCCCATCCCTCCAAGGAGACAAAGCTCATCCCAAAACCCTCATCGTCCTGGCTGTGTCCGTCCATCCCTATGCCTCCCAACACCAGGAGGGATGCAGCCCTTGCTAACAGTGGCTGTGGTCTCTGCTGTGGGGATGAGGAGCCTGGAGGGAGGGGAATGGGAGGGCTTTGGTGGCATGTCATCTCCCGGTTGAAGGGCAGTGGGAGGGCAGGTGACGTCTCTCCATTCTCCCCCGGCCCACCAGGCCCCCGTGCTGGGGCGTTTGGTCTCTGATCCCTGCCTGCCCCTTGACAGACAAGCTTTGCTTCAACACCTTCTTCAACTACGAGGACATGCAGGAGATCACGAAGCACTTTGTGGTGTGCCATGTGGATGCGCCGGGCCAGCAGGCAGGAGCCTCGCAGTTCCCTCAGGGGTAGGTGCCAGTTCTGGGGACTCACTATGCCTACCAGGATGTCACCTCCCTGCCTGCTGGGTTGTCACTGTCCGGGCAGTCATGCCCTGCCTGCGGTCTCTCTGAACCGTCTCAAAGCCCATGGCAGCTGACTGGCCCAGGGTGGGCAGTGAGGTGGTTTGTTAGGTGGGTGGCATTTCCATGCACACTTCAGACAGCCCAGCTGCCCTGTCCCAACCTTCCTGCTCTGCGTGGGCCCCATAACCACTGTCCTGGGTCTCCCTGTGCCACAGGTACCAGTACCCATCCATGGACCAGCTGGCTGCGATGTTACCCAGCGTGGTGCAGCATTTTGGGTGAGTCAGCCTCTCCTCCACAGCTGATGGCCGAAGGTGCTGGGCAGGGAGATGGGCAGGAAGCAAGGGTTTGGGGTGGGGGCAGTTGTCCCTGTAAGCTGGCACCCTGCATGTCTTCTTGTGCCCCATGCTGGAGGTGGAGGCAGGCCCCAGGGAATCCATGCTGGAGCCCACTGTCCCCCCATGTGCACCTCTCTGCTTTCCAGGTTCAAGTATGTGATCGGGATCGGTGTTGGGGCAGGAGCCTACGTGCTGGCCAAGTTTGCGGTGAGCCTGGGGCTGGGCTGGGCTGGCCCTGAGTTGCCCCTACCTGCTGTCAGCCTGGGGCAAGGGGATGAGCAGGAGCTCACACCCTCCGGCAGGCTTCTGGGGGTCAGGAGGGCCAGACAGCAGTGCCTTGGCCATGGTGGCCTTGCAGTCTTGCCACAGGTCTCCCATCGCTCCCAGGACAGGGCCACATCAGCCCCGTGCAGTGCCTGTGCAGTGGACAGTGGTGCTGGTGGGGGCCTGCCCTGGGTGCACCTCCCTGTCCTGCTGAGCATCACCCCTCTTGCTTACTGCAGCTCATCTTCCCCGACCTGGTCGAAGGTCTGGTCCTCATGAACATCGACCCCAACGGCAAAGGCTGGATTGACTGGGCAGCTGCCAAGGTGGGCAAGGCCCCAACCCCCCCTCCCGGCGCCGGTCGTTCCCTGGGCAGGAGCCAGCCACGGCCATGCTATAACTCCCTGTGCTCCCTCCACAGCTCTCTGGCCTCACCAGCACGCTGCCGGACACTGTCCTGTCCCACCTGTTCAGCCAGGTAAGGGCTGTGCATCCTGCTGGCCCCTGCCACCGGCCCCCTGACCAGCATGCCAGCCGGGTCACTTGGGCTGTGCCCTGCCCTGCCTGCCGGGTACCGCAGTGCTGCTGGACCTGCCCCGTGCCCAGGGATGGGATTAGTCAAGCCCTGCCTGTATCCCTCCTGCCTGATCCGGTGGCTTGGCCTTGATGAGTGTGCGACTCGTGCTCGCGTCCTGCCTGGGTGTGCTGCCTGCAGCACCGCTGTGCCCAGCCGCATTGCCCAGCATCCTCCCCCTCTGCCCCACTGGCCGGCATGGCATGGGCAGGCCTGGGGGAGTGGGGGGTTCTGCGCGGCACCCGACAGTGCCTGCTCTGATCTCCATCCCCTGCTGGCACAGGAAGAGCTGGTGAACAACACGGAGCTGGTGCAGAGTTACCGGCAGCAGATCGGCAGTGTGGTGAACCAGTTCAACCTCCAGCTCTTCCTCAACATGTACAACAGGTGAGCACCCCGAGTGGCCCTGTCTGTGCCAGGGCGAGGGGCTGCAGTGCTGGTGGGTGGCCCTGAGGGCACCAGGGGAACCCTGATCACTGTAGGGTGCTGCCATCACCCTCCAGCGCAGGCAGGCAATAGTGCAAAGCTGGCCGCCGGTGCTGGCCGGGGATGCTGGAGTGGTGGCACCTGTACCAGAGCCTTGCCATGTCCCAGAGCCCATGGGTGCACGTCCCCTGGTCTCCTCCTGTGCTGGGTGCTGGCACAGGCCTGGGGAAGGGGGCAGAGACGCTGTCCCATGCACACAGGGGATTGGGAGTCTTGCTACTCCACTGGGTGTTACATCCCACAGCGTGGGCTCTGCTCAGGTCATGGCTGAGATGGCCATGAAGTCCTCCACCCACAGGGTGCCAGGACAGCAGGGCTGGGTGCTGCTTCTCAGAGTTCTTGCTCTTGCACTATGATGTTAGTGGCAGCACCTGCCCATGGGCTCACACTGGCCCTCTTTCTCCTCCATCAGCCGCAGGGACCTGGACATCAACCGGCCTGGGACTGTGCCCAACGCCAAGACACTGCGGTAAGAGTTGCATCAGCATGGCATGGGAGGACCCAGGGCAGTGGAGTCCACCCAGGCCAAGCCCTGACGGTGCCCCTTCCTCCTCTTGCTTCCAGCTGCCCTGTGATGCTCGTGGTTGGAGACAACGCACCTGCTGAAGAGGGGGTGGTGAGTGATGGGGTAGTGCCTGCAGGGTGGCACGCAGGCGGTGATCATGCATGGGCACGCTCGTGTTTGCTGCCTGCTCAGACACATGTGAGCTTCTGTGTGCGGGACCGTGCTCATGTGCAAATGTCCCTGCTCATGTGGGCACGTGTGCACATGCATCTGTGTATGGTTGCCACACCTGGAGAACCTCCCCTTCTTCATATGCCCAGACGTGCTCACAACGTCCACACTTGGACATGTCGGCACACTCTCTGATTGGCCACGTGCACACAAATGGCAGCTAGCACATGCAAGTGCTTGCACACATCCACGTGGTTGTCCACACTTTTACAATTGGTCGCAAGTACTGTGCAGGTGGCTATGTTTGTACACAATGTGTAACTGCGTGCACACTCTTCCCTCCTCCAGCACGTGTACCTCTATGCACATGAGCATACTTGTGTGCTTGTACACACGTGTGTGATACACAGGATGCCTCACCAGCCTCCCCTCCCTTTCCAACCCCCACCCTTGCTCAGACACTGCCTGGCAGGAGGAAGGTCCCCTCTGTCCCATGGCAAAGGGATGGTGGTTCTGCGGGCTCAGGGCTGTCCTAGCGCCCTGTCTCCACCTAGCTGGGGTGGGATGTGCCAGCTGGGGTGCCATGGGCCAGTGGTGGTACCCGTGGGCAACTTCTGCCAGGCTCAGGGCACCCCAGGGTGCTAATATCATCCCTTTCGCCCACAGGTGGAGTGTAACTCCAAGCTGGATCCCACCAACACCACCTTCCTGAAGGTAGGCGGGTGGCAGGGGGCAGCCAGGCAGTCCCTGCTGCCCATGAAGTGCCCCGTTGCCCTCTGCCCCAGGTTTGCAGGGTGCCCCCATCTCCCCATTCCACGTCTGTCTTGGCCATGTGGCTGGGGACAGGAGGAGGGAGCAGGGTGGCCCCAACAGTGGCATCCTGCCAGGGGATGGGTGGGCGGCAAAGGCAACCCCCCAGACTAAGCAGGACCCTCTCTCTGCAGATGGCTGACTGCGGTGGGCTGCCCCAGGTCACACAGGTAAGCCCCTGCAATCTCCCCAGTTAACTGGGTATACTGGGCCCTGAGACATGCACTGGTGCTGCCCCTGGCTAGCAGGGGATGGGCTGAGGTGGGTACAGGAGTCTTGCGCAGGGGCTGCCAGAAACAGCTCGGGGCTGAGCAGGGGTCTCGGCCCCAGTGCTGCCTCAGCTCAGCCTGCTCTCTTCCCACAGCCCGGCAAGCTGACCGAAGCCTTCAAGTACTTCCTGCAAGGCATGGGCTACAGTGAGTGCCAGGGCTGGGCGCGGGGCTGGCGCGGGGCTGGCGCGTGCCTGTGCGTGCACGCGTGTGTGCCTGCGTGTGCGTGTGCTGAGCCTGGCCCCCCCGCCTGCCCCTCCTGATGGAGGGCTGCGCCTGCCTCCGTGGCAGGTCTACAAGACGTCTATCCGTGCGTTCGTAGGGGCATGGGTCGCACAGGTTCTGTGTGCACACAGGCATGTGTACAAGGCCTCTGCGTGTGTAGACAGGGTCGCTGTGCACAAGTCTGTGGGCATGTGTGTGTGTATATGTCCATCAGCACGTGTGTGTGTGTGTGTGTGTGTCTGTGCACGCGTATGAAGGTCCACGTACACACATGCATGTGTGTTTGCAGGTCCATGTGCACGTGCACATGTGTGTGTGTGCGCACGTGCAGGTCTGTGTGCCTGCACACGTGGGGCTGGGCGGGGGCTCCTGTCCCCACAAATGGCCGGCAGGGCTGACGTTCTCTCTCTGCCCTCCCTGCCCTTCTCCACTCCTGCCAGTCACCCACCTGAAGGATCGGAGGCTGAGTGGAGGCACAGGTACCGCTCAGTGCTGCTCGGCCCGTGCCCGCTGCTGCATGGTGCCCGCCTGGCCTGTGCCCTCGAGCTGCCTGGGCACCTTTGGGAGCAGCCTGGGTGCAGGGCTGGCCCTTCCTAGCCAGGTGCCCTCTGCCTTGCTCCGCTTTGCCTGAGATGGCACCCTGAGCCAGGGCTGGGGGCTGAGAAATGGCATTTGGAGTAGTCCCCTCTACAAAGTGGGCACAGTCTCAGCAGTGTGCCCACTGTGACCTCCTCCAGCTGGCCAGGAGCTGTGCCCGCTGGGCATCCTGGCTGGAGGAGGGGGTCACCTGCCCTGCACACCCTGGGGAGCCGGGAGAGCTCCCATCCCTGCTCACTCCTTCACCAGACTGTGGCGGCCAGGGGTTCCCACTGCCTCATGCCCAGTGGTCGCATCCCCAAGGTGCCCCATCCCTGCCCTGCTGTCCCCTGCCAGCCTGGAACTGCTCATGTTGTCACAGCACCGCATGCTGCAAGCTTGTGCCCGGGGTCATTCGCATCGGGGAGTGGGACCAGTGCCTTTGCTTGCGTGAGGCAATGTCAGCTCAGGTCCTGCTGGCTTTCAGAGGGAGCTGAGCACCCTGGCCATCTCTCTCTGCCCCTGCAGTGCCATCTGCCAGCATGACCCGCCTGGCACGCTCCCGCACGGCCTCCCTCACCAGTGCCAGCTCAGTGGATGGCACCCGCCCACGTGCCTGCACCCACTCGGAGAGCACTGAGGCCATGGGGCAGATCAACCACACCATGGAGGTATCATGCTGAGGTCCACGCCAGCCGCCGACGTCTCCTCCAGACCCATCTCCCATCCGTCAGCATCCCGCCAGCACCCACCCACCCCGCGGATGTCCTCCATGTCCTCCCTCACTCCTTTGGGGTCGATTTTGTCATCTTTGCCGTTGGCCTCATCCCCTTGTCTTGTACCAGAGAAGGCGAGGGGCTTTGCTTCACTGCCTCCTGGCTCCAGCTCCTGGGTTCTCCAAGCAGTCACACATAGGTCTGCATTGGTCCTCAGCCTCCCTAGCATCGGCTTGGCCATGGCTTGGGAGGGTGGGTGGCAGGGGGACAGGGCCAGGATGGGGGAGCAGGGGCAGGATGGTGAGATGGGAACAGGATGGTGGGATGGGGCAGGACACAGCAGGCTGTGGGCAGGACAGCAGGATGTGGTGAGGACGCAGGAGGTAGGTTGGTCCCCCAAGGTAAACCGATGGCTGGCCAAGCCAGATGGAGGCAGCAGAGCTCACTAGGAGGTCACTGGGCCCTTCCTGGGGACGCAGCTCCCATTTCTCCCCTCCAGCCCTCCCTAGGGAGAGCTAGCATGGGATCCCCCAGCACACCCAGGACCTGCTGCCCCAGAGCTGGCTGAGCATTGTGAGAAATTGCACCCCAAACTGTCCCCTCGCCCTGGTCATGTACCCTGAGGGCTGCTCCAGGACAGGGGGAGAGGGCTCAGCCCTGTTCCAGAAACCATTGGGGCAGGAGGGTGGCAGGGGTTGTGGGGGTGTCACCCTGGCTCTGCCCACACCCTGCCCCGTGGTGGCACTTCCTTGGTCCCTTGTTGCAAGAAGGACAATCACCACCTGCCACCAAAAACGTGCTGGGGGGAAGGGGGGCTGTGTGCCCTGGCTTGCTCAGTCCCTGCCACACTGACAGTTCTGCTCCGAGCCCTTGGGCTGAGGCTGCCAGGGCTCAGAGGCCACTGGGTTTGGGGATGTCACATGGCAAATCCCCCCTCCATTTTTGCCACAGCCTGTGGGTGTCACCGCAGTGGAGCCATTAGCAATAAGAGACACTCCCTCCCCCCTTGCCCCCCCGTACTGGGGAGCCCTCAGCACCCTCTGCCCCATAGGGTGCATCACCGCAAGGTGCTGGCAGTGTGGGGTAATCCATGGGTTGTGGGGAGCACCCCAGTGTCTGGCCTTGCCGTCAGGCTGGCTTTGCCCACAGACCTGGCCAGACCTACCATGACCCCCCACAAATCCCCCCCCC
>VUYV01000485.1:367570-421640 GCA_008711295.1 Anarhynchus alexandrinus | reverse complement strand
TTTTTAGTTTTCAAATCAATCTTGCTTAAAAAAAAAAAAGAAAAAGGGAAAAAAAGAACAAAAAAAGGTTGAAGGTTTTTTATTCATTAAATAATAATGAATTAAATAATAATAATGAATTTAATAATTTAAAAAAAAAAAACAAAAACACAACACTTTTTTAACACCATTTGGCCATTGGACGAGCCTGGCTGGTGGTCTGCTGGCTTGGGCTGCCAGGGGGCCGGGACTCTGGGGGCGAGGAGCAGGGGTTGCCCCCCCCCCCGCAGCAGCTCCGCCAGCCCAGGATGGGGCAGACAGCAGGAGAGGCTACAGGGAGCCGATAGAGGGAGCTGGGGGAGAGATGGGTCAGGGGAAAAGCTGGCACCCCGCAGGCACCCTGCCCTCCCGTTGTCCCCTTCGCACCCATGGGATCCCGTCCCCAAGGTGGCCCCGGTCATACCTTCCTTGCCCGTGAGCGCGGGCAGCTGCTGGTCCAGCCAGTCCCTGGAGATGCGGCCATCCTTGGTCAAGAGCTCCACCACCTTGCGCTGGGAAGGAGAGAGTGGCTGGCTGAACCACGAGCCAAATTCAGCATCCCCAGGCAACGCTCCCACACCCAGCTCTCCCTGGGGAAACTGAGGCACGGACCTCCCCGGATGCTCAGTGTCACCCTCCTTGCCTCAGTGGCCCCCGCCATATCCCTACCGTTGGCATCCCTACCTTGTTGGGGAGCACCCCAGCCCCACCGCCACCATGGGAACTGCTCCCACGGGCACCCACAGCACCCCAGTCCCGTGGCAAGGACAAAACGGGGGGGGGTTCTTCTACGTCTTGCTGGGGTGGGATGCTCCCAGCCCGGGAGCAAATGCTGCACCTGGGGGATGCAGGAGTCCCACGGATTTTAGGACGAGGTTTGTCACAGCTGCCCCAAGGACCAGGACATGCTTGCCTCATCCCAGATGGCACCTCCAAAACCTGGTAGCTGTCTGTGGCGGGCAGGGACACGGGCTGAAGGGCGCAGGCGCCCACGCCTGCCATCCGAACTGGCCCTTGCACCGGTTTCATCGCTTCATCAGTGCTAATTGCACCCCTGTGCCTTGCCAGGAGGGCAGGTCACAACCCAGCTCCTCAGCACCGTGTGTCACACCCCTGCCTGGAGGGACGAGCCGCCATCCCCCACCCTCAGCCCAGAAAGCCTTTGCACCCACACTCCAATTTTGTTTCGGGAGGGCTCCGTCCCACAGGTACCCCCTCCTTGTGCCTCTGCTAATGTCAGGAAGCTGCCGTTGGCTTGCTGGTGCGAGGAGAAGGCACAGCTACTTCATCAGCATTCCCACAGTTCACTGGTTAAATTGGTCCCATGCCAGGGTACCACACAGACAGCCAGAGGGACAGGGGCAGGGACAGGGGCGAGCGCTGTCCCTTAAGCCCCCACTGTCCCCATCACACTCCTTAACGCCAGCTGCATCGTCAGCCTCTCTCTGCAGCGCTTTCTCCTGGAGCTGCTCCAGGATGCTCTTGCTGTGCTCCTCCAGCTGCTGCCGGAACGCCCCCAGCTCCAGGCGGTCCAGCTGTGGATGGGTGCACACCCTCAGCCACCCACCCCGGGATGGGACATCACAGTCCCCTGGGGGGACAGCCAGGAGGAGGGACCCTCAGAGGAATGCTGCCTTAGGCTGCCGAGCCATGAAGGTGCCAATTTTGTGTGGTGGGGATGAGCCACCCCTCACCTTGGAGGCCACCTCTTCACTGAGCTGTCGCTGGACCTGCTCCTCACCCATCTGCCGGCTCAGCAGCTCCTGGATCATCTCAGTCAGCCGCTCCATCCTTGTGTCAACTCGCTGCGGTTGACTTTGCCGGCCAGGGCAGCGTTGTCTGCTTTCTAGCAAGAGGGAAAGGCAGGAGAGCGGTGGGAAAAGGATGGAGGTACGACGGGCAGGGCCAGCTCGTGTTGGGAGGAGAGGGAGAAGTGGCTATGTGGCCCCACTCCCCCTGTCACCCCTGTGGGGTGGGTCCCACCAGCTGAAGGGACCCGGGAGGAGACAGAGGGACCTGGAGAAAGCACCCCATGAGGGCACAGAAGGGTTGGAGCTGCATCCTGGCCAGCCGAGCACCCCCCTGCCTCCCCACCCCCCTCAAAAACCTCCAGGAAAGGCATTTGGAACCTCCACAGGGCTGCAAGCAGGTTTCAGCCAACAAGCCCCAGTGCCGTGGAGGCTCGACGGCCTCAGCCAGCCAGAGGACATGGCTGGGAACCCCGCCAGGACCACCCCACCGAGCTGGCAGGTGGTGGGAGTGCTCCCCCCAGACCTCACCTGCGCCTGCATCTGCTCGGCCACCTCTGTCACCAACTGCATCAGCGTGGCCTTGGTCCTCTCCTGCAGTTCTATCTCCTTCAGCTCCATCACCTCCTGCAGCATGGACCGAGCCAGCAAGACGGGGGCACGGGCAGGCTTAGCCCCCAGCTTTCCAAGGGCATCCTCAGCTACCTGCGCTGGGAANGCTCACCTTCCCCTTCTCAGCCTGCAGGTCACTGGCCAGGCCCCGCAGGGAGGACACCCGACCCCAGAGGGCAATGGTGTCCTCATCTAGAGGGACATGGTCCAAGGGGACATGCTGTCAGTAAGGTGGTCTCACCCTTAGGGCCAGGCTCTGAGCACAATGAGCCCCCGACCCAGGGTGTTCCCATGCCAAACATCCCCCCATGGCTACCACCTCCCTCCAGGAAGAGCAGGCACAGCTTCTCCAGCTTGGTGTGGTCTGACTTGGTGGCTTCCAGCTGGGCCATCTGCTCCTTCAGATGGGCAAGCTGTCCAGTCTGGCAGAGAGCCTCCACTGTCCATGCAGCAGCCGGAGGCACTGCTGGAGCTGGAGGACCCCCAGGGCACAGCCAGCTCCTGTGAAGGGGACATGCTGGGGGATCCTGGCTGTGTCCCTGGGGTGGTGGTCTGGGTGCCAGAGGACCCTGGCTGCATCCCTGCGGTGGTGGCACTGGCATCAGAAGTCCTTGTCCAATCCGAGGGAGCACCTGCCTGCTTCTCAGGGTCACTGGTGCCCTCTGTGTCCCTGCTTGTGCCCCCCGGGAGCCAGGCTGTCCCCCTGCAGTCCCCTTGCTGGTCCTGGGCACAGGCTGTGTCCCTGGGTCCCTTCAGCCCCAGTGCTGACCTTGCCCTGTGCTGGGCATCCCCGTCCACCCGGGTGGCTCTGTAGGGGCAGACCGGCCCCTAGTGCCCTCCTGGGAAGAGGAGACGAAGGGCAGCAGGTTTATGGGCAGCCACAAGGACAGACCCCAGGGACCCCCCACTGTGTCCCCAGTCCCTGTCCCCAAACCACCACCTCGCAGGGCCAAACTCAAGGACACCACGAGAGCCCAAAGGCAAAGACTGCCTGTCCTGTGTGGACCCCCCCAGGTCCTGTGGCCAGAGCTGCCCGGTGCCTCCCCAGACCCCGCTCCCCTCTGTGCCTGCAGTGTTGGAGCAGCCGAGCCAGGGGAGCAGCAAACCCTTCCTGACTCCCCGGGCCATGGCACACAGGCCTTTTGGTCCATAGCAATGGGATTTGGTGCTCCAGACCTACTGGCCCAGACCCGCTTCCCAGCCCAAGGGGCTGCACCAGCGTTTCAGGAGCAGCAGCCCCAGGCAGGATTTGGAAAGCATCTCACTGTGCAAAAATACTGGGATCTGCCGGCAGCAGCTCACCGAGCCAAGTGCCTCCTGCATCGTCCAGATCTCCTCTTCCATGCGGGACTGCACCTCCTTCATCATGCTGGTGATACTGGGAGAGAGCCGTGATGCAGGTGTGGTGATGCAGGGATGAACCCCAGGGAGGGGTCCCTGGGGACCAGGACCTTTACCATCCCCACTGTGGTCTGCACAGAGCCGGGAGGGGGCAGCACCGGCATCATGGGCATCACTTACCATTCATCACATCTTCAACAGCCAAGAAGGGGCAGCAGCTCCACAGAGACCCCCAGCCCTGCCCTGGCGGGGACCCCCCTGCACAGCCCGGCTCAGCAGGGACTGCTGCCCCTGCCAGGCTCCCAGCCAGACCGCTGAAGCCGATGCGAAGGGCAAAGAGCCGCCACAGCCCCTTCAGGCACAGCCTAGCCAGGGCAGCTGCACCCGCCGCTGAAGAAGCAGGCGCCATCCCCTCCAGCCGCCCCGGGGAAACCCTCCCTGCTGCTTTCTCCCGCAGTGTCCCAGCCCTGGCCCCGCAGCGCTGACGGTGGCTCTCCTCAAACCCGAGCTTGTTTCTCCCCGCGGGGATGCTCAGGGGAAGCACAGCCGCCGGGGGCTCAGTGGCGTGCAGGATGAGGCCCCTCTCCCATCCCCACCGGTGCTGGCTTTAGCCCTTGGGCCAGCCAAGACTTGCGGTGGGAGAGGACACCCATGAGGTGCTGATGGAGCCTCTCAGTGGTACGCAGCTGTTGGTCACGAGCAGGAAAGGGCGGGATGGAAAGGGTGGTGGGACCAGACCTCCAGGGGTGCTGAGCCTCCAGCCAGTGGAGCCAAGGGCACGGGGGGCTGTATGGGACCCACCACAACTCACTGATGGCAACACAGGGAGGACCCAGAGCAACTGCAGCAGCATTTCAGCCCCAGCTCTTCCTCCCCAAAACTCCATCCCTTCCCCGTAGTGAAGCCCCACGTGCCATCACCGTGAACTTGGGCTTAAACCAGACCTTGGCAGCAGAACAGCAGTGTGGACCCTGGAAGAGGGGGTGCCTTGTGGGGGAGCACCCAGGGGACCCTCACCTTGGAGATTCCACTCTGGTTCACTTTGATCTTGTCCTTCGTCCGCTCCATGTAGACAACCATGGAGGTGAGCTGGGGGCCGCTCGTGGTGCCCCTGCAGTGGATCCTTCCCAGGCAGCTGCTCCCCCAGCTCCTGCCCCATGCCCTGTCCCCCTCCTTCTCCAGGACAGGGGGTGCCTTGACAGGCTGGTATCCCCCACAGGAGGGAGGTCAGGCCATGCCCCGCTTCTGCAGGTAGGTCCTGCAGGCCCAGGTGCCTGAGCACGGCCTGCAGCAGGCTGCGCAGCACCGGGAAGTTGATGGCTCCAACATCGGGTCACTTGATGGCGACATCCAGCAGCTGGGACAGGCTGCACTGGGCCATCGCTGCTGCCCAGGTGAAACTGTGGAGGGACCTGAGGAGGATGGAAGCCTTTCTGCCTGGAGAGGACTAAGATGGGTGGGACGGATGGGCAGTGGGCAGCCTTTCTCCTCCTCCTTGCAACAGAGGGATCAAACCTGTGGTGGGGACGGGTGACAGGGGACAATGCAGCATCTCTCACTGCTAGGTGACACCCCTCCCCGGTTGGGATGAAGTTATTTATCCACATGGATGGGAGACGCTGAGGTTCCCTGCTGCCTTTTCCACCTTAATGCCTAAAACAGGTTGTGTTTTCTTGTGAAGTCTAATGTTTTGCAGCAGCTCAGTGCAGCCCGTGCCCGGGGAGAGGCGGCTCCTCGCAGGGCGAGTGTCCCTGCAAAGGAGGGATGAGCTGTGTGTAGAGACAATACCTGCTGGTCACACAGCATGGTCTGGGCTGAAACTATCCAGAAGACCAGTCCCAGCAAGGAAGCACCTCTATTTATTTAATTAAATTTTTTTTTTGAGGTATTGAAAAGCATGACAGATTTTGCCCTCTCCCTAAGGCGTGGAAATGGTGGAAGGCTGCTGCTGACAGCATCAACGCATGAATTTCTAGCATCTTGCTCCGAAGCAAAGAGCCATATAAGCAGGGAAAAAGAAACACAGGTAAACGCATGCTTCCAGTCAACCCTAGGAAGTATTTGAACACTGGGAAAATCTTTGAACCTGAGTGATCCATCAGACAAGTACTTACAAAAAAAAAAAAAAAAAAATCAAAGAGAAATTCTCCCTTAAAACCCTCCAAGTCCAACCATCCCACAGTCAGAGCACTGATATCTCCCTCCTTTGGCGAGGCACTCAAAGACAATTTCCAAGAACGGATGACAGTGGGCAAGCAGGAAACGGAACAGACACCTCGCACTTTTAAAAGATACAGAGACCCGTTTTCAGGCATTTAAACAAAAGCATCTAGATCTGCTCTGTGTGTGTATTTTTCTTTTCCAAGCTGGGAGGATTGAATTCAAAGAGGGAGTAGAGAGATTAAGAGATGGGAACAAGATGGACTGAGGCAAGAAGCTAACGCTTTTATAAGGGATTCTAAGCCTTAACTCCTGTAACCGGCAGAGCTGCTGGCTCAGGAGCTCTAAAGCTACACCCAGGGACTGGTTAAGCTTTCTAGACAGCACTCAGGACTGGCAGGAAAAGCTCCAAAACCCCTAAAATGGCACAGGACCACATCAGCACAGTGATGCAAGCAACAGAGCAACAGCAAGGGGTGGATCTCAGGGCGGAAGGCAAAATGAGACCAGGTTTGATGCTGATGTGATAGCAACCTAGGTCCAAACCAGGTCAGGTCAGGCAGATGCTGTGTCCTAGTGCAGACCGGCCTCAGCCCACCACCTCCCTGTGACTTTTGGGGGCCCAGTGAATACAGGGTCCCGGTTTTCCTAAAGCAGTTAAACGTGTTGAGACAGGAACATCTCCTGGCTTCAGTTTTGCAAACTGCTTTTGGCTTACAGTCAGGTAAGGTTTGAAGCGAGGCCAGAGAACAACTTGAGCTGTGGTCCTGGGTATGACCCAGGGGACACCAGCACAACCCTGTGCTGTGGTACCACAGTTTCCACCCAAATGCAGCCCAGTAAAAGCAAGCCTGAACAGGGCAACAGCACTCAAGAAGCCCTGACCTCACTCCTAGTAGGTCTGACAAGCAGTTTGAAGGGCAGAGAAGAGCAATACTGCTCACATTTTTAACACTGGCTTCCAGTATGAAGATCATGGTGTGGTACTGGCTCAGAACAAGGTAGCACACAGGCATCTGCAAGGACTTCACGTGCTTCAGTCAATCCGTTCAGTAATACTTACAGCACAGTACTGTGTCACAGCACCAGGACGAGAAGCCACGCGGTGGTCACAGAATACAGCTGTGGTTGTTCGTAGTACTTTGAAAATGCAGGAAAACCATAGAATGTTTAGAGTTGGAAGGGACCTTAAAGATCATCCAGTTCCAACCCCCCTGCCATAGGCAGGGACACCTCCCACTAGACCAGGTTGCTCAAAGCCCCATCCTACCTGGCCTTCTAGGGATGGGAAAGAACACTTCTAGGGATGGAAAACCATCAACAGCCTTAAGACCTCACCCAGTGCTGCACACCCCTCATGGGATCTGGCTTGGAAGGTTAATATGTGCTGGATACTGGAGAAGACCTAACCGCTCTGGGCTCTCATACACCCTCACTGGCTACGAGACAGGACGCTATTCTGCAAGACAAACTCCCCTGTGCCAAGGCACACTTGTTTGCCTGGTGCTCAAAGCTTGTCCTGCTTACAGCACCACTGCCTGCCTCTTGGCACCATTCACATTTTAGATGCTAGAGTGGAAGAGAAGGATGTAGGTAGAAGTTGAAGAATAAGCAAAACTAAACAACTGCCTGCTAGAGACAGCCCATCATCATCAGTGCTCTTCTGAAGCAACTGCCTCCAGCAGGATTTGTTCATCCCATCAGCAGGCTAGAAAGTGGTGTAGATTTTACTGGAGTGTGTTTGTCTGCCTCATCAAGGGGGAAGATCACAGTTTGGGAATTTATTCTTCTATCATCCTGGAGATAAAGCCCTTCACAAACACCTTGTGCTGCTTTCTCAAGTGTCCCCTCCAGCCAAGGATTAGCATCACTCAAAAAAGGAGCAAGCAGTGAGTCCTACTTCCCCACGGAAGAAGGCTGCAAGCTGCCAAGTGAGCATGGTTATAGCAACAGCCCCACGGTACAGACACAGCAGCTGTTCAGAGGGCACAGTGTTCACAGAAAGCACCAAAAATGAAAAATCCTATGCTTTTTATTGCATGTTCAGTGTTAGTGTTTTGGAGACACAGCTGCATTAGAGGCAGAGATTGTTCCAACTCCCCTTCCCCACAAAACTGCCACAACTCACCAACCCCAGGCACTTTCAGGAATTGCGCCTGGTTTTGCAGTGCAGACAAGTGTTCACGTGAGGACCTAGGCCCTCATGTTACTTGCCACTGAAGAACAATAATGATCCAAGGCTCGCAAAATGAAAAGGCCAGCACATTAACTACCATCCCTTGTCCTGCTGGGAGACACACATGAGCTTGTTCCCAGTGCCCCAACACAAGGATACGAGTAGCCCTATGAATGGGTTGCCCTAAGCTGCCCTTGCTGGATGTTCTGCTAACTTAGTTTTGATGAAAGTCCTTGCTATGCTGTGCAAGAGATGAGAGGCCACTCAATTGGCGAGGAGCTGCTCTGCTAATCAGCTCTGCCAGGAGCAAGCGGTCCAGCCCCGCCGCCTGAACGAAGCACTCCCTTCTGTGCTCTCAGGCGAGTCAGTCAGAAACAGAAACCCAAAGGCTGTCTCCTCTTGCTGCCCACACGCAGCAATGAGCACGCTCTATTCCCTTCTCATAAGCTGACAGCTACTTCTTTTTTGCTTTTCTTTCCCCCCCTACAGGGCAAGAGATAACACACTAAAAAAAAACAAAACCAAACAACAACCAAAAAACAACAATTAAAGGAACTTAAAAATTCAACACCATCTCATTTCTCCCTCTCTCTTAATTAAGATGCAATCCTCCCCATTGCCAGTGGCCTCTTCTATACACCTGTAAAGTGCTGGTCAGGTTGATATTTTCCATTAGATCTCATGGCTCAAGACCCTGAAAACCTTCACGCTCCTACAAGAATAAACAGTTGTGTTATGCCTATAATTTATGGTATTGCCTTTTCATGCACATTTCCTTCTCTTGTGGAAGCCAGGTCTAGTCATCAACTGTGATGTTGCGAAAGAGATAGGCCATGGATTCGCCGTTGTGGATTCGTCGGATGGCTTCAGAAAGAATCAAACTGATATCCACAGTCTTTATCTTGGGGCACTGCAGCTTCTGTACCTCGTGAGGAACTGTGTTGGTTACTACCACCTATGGAATGCCAGAAAGAAAAGACCATTAGTTGTGTCGCTGATACTGTCGCTCTCACTGAACAGCTACCCTAGATTAACTCCACAAGTGGTGCATACATACCCTGAGCTGTGAAACAGCAGGTTAGAAATAAAGATTAAAATAAATGGTCTCCCCTACATGACAGTCAATCTGTTGAGGGGACCAGCATAAAGGGCGCTCTACAACAGCCACCTCCACACAGCCTGACGGGTCCATTTGGATGCCAGGATCTGACATGTTTGTTACTAATAACGAGGTTTGAAATCTTATTCTCTTAATGTACCCAACAGCCCATCATCAGCTGGGGGAGACTGACAGGTAGAAGGCCAGTACAGCGAGAAAGCAGTCACACACACCCAGCTGCAGTAAGGGAAGTGTCCAGGCGAGAATGACTAATATCTGTGCATTAGGGAGAAAACATACACAGAGAAGCAGATCTGATCTGAACAAGTATTAATCACACAACTTTTTTCCCCCCTCAAATGAAGAACCAGCTAGTTGAAAGCATCTGATGAAACCAGTCATTTCAGAGATGAGCTATGTGGCAGGGGAAGAACATCAGCTTGTGGGTTTCAGTGCCTTAAATCAACCTGGCCCCCAGAGCCAGCCCTTCCTCCACAGTCCAGAAAGTGGACGCACCTCATCAATGGAGGATTCCTCTATGAGACGGGGGGCATCTGCTGACAGGAGCCCGTGAGTAGCCATCACAAAAATCTTGTAGGCTCCACGCTCTTTCAGGATCTCTGCAGCAGCTACAAAGCTTTCCACATCATCGATGATGTCATCCTGAGAAGAAACGGAAATAGCATCAAAACCAGAAGTTTACCGTGCCTGCAGGGCAGGAGTGGATCTGCAAGGTACTGCAGCTTTGGCCATGCCCACAGCCAAAAAAAAATAATCCCTGGCTACTTCAGCTGCTGTTGAGATGCAAGGACAGCCACGAGCACAACTTAAATCTGTGAACACTATTTCACTAATTTATGGACACTTTTGCTAGTGTGCAAAACAAATATTGTGTCTTGGAAACAAATCAGTCCCTGCATGTGCACCCACATCCACAGAGCTTATCTTCAGCAAGGTATTTCTTTTCATGGTGATAGTAGCTGCATGTCGATCACTTACATTGCAGCACGGCACAGCAAGTATGAGAAGCTCAACAAGTTGTTTTTCCTGGTTGGGTTTTTTTAAACACTTCAGGAGATTTCTCTGCATGTCCTAGATTTGTTGGGTATTTGTAGACATCTGACATTTGTAGATTCAAGGAAGCAAGGAGATTTAAGGGCTTAAAGTGCAGTAGTACGAAGAGTTTTCAACAGAAAGCTGAAATAACGCATCACCAGCAAAACTGGAGAAAACAGTGGCAACAATCACATTCCCACCCCACACCAGCAGTCGCTCCTACCCTGTGGGATAAAGCAGCTCAAGAAAAGATGCTGGGAAGAAGCCACCCCCCACCCTCCCTCTCCATCACACTCATACCACAATGATGGCAATTCTTCCTCCAACGTCTCCAACCACGGTTATTGGTGGTTTCTCCTTGGCCATCATCACTAAAGAAGAAGGAAAAAAAAACAGGTCAGTTAGCCCTGAGTCAAACCACAACAGCTCCACCACACAAGAGGCTCAGCCCTTAACTGCATCTTACATTGCTGCACAGATACAGGCATGTGCTTTACATTATCCTGACACCCACCTAAGTGGGTAACCACTGGTTTAACCATCCTTTTCCTCCTTAAATGAAGAGCACTGCTGCATAAAGATGAAACTCTCAGTTTCTGTGGGGACCTCGTACTGACCTCAGAGACAGTAAGCAAATCCAAACATCTAAGAGACCCCTGTGCAAAGGGAACTACAAAGCAGCACCTAGTTTATGGGACATGTCAGTGACATTCTTTGTTCTCCAGAACAGGACTTGGAAAAAAAAAAAAAAAAGGGGTATCTCATGACGGGGAACAACAGATGGGCTTCTCCAAGCAACACCTCTCAAAGGGTGTATGCAAGGTGCAATTTTTCACCTGTTGGACTCACTAATTCATCTGAAGGATTTGAGACTCACTGCAGATTGTTTGCTTTCTCTTATACCACCAAACACACAAGGCTCTGAAAGAGGGCATAAGGACCTTAATAATACCTGTTCAGGCAAAGAAAGCTTAAGGAAATTTGCAGAAGCAAAGTTCACTGATTATTAATTTTTTTTTTTTTTTTATATAAAGTGTTTCAATGGAAAGAGCAGGACAAAATCCAGTTCAAATGTAGTTCAAGCAGCAACTGGAAGCAAAAGTATACATTGATGAGCTGTGCTATCTGACACCTGGTGAAGAGATGAACCAAGAAATAAGGTTCCACCCCCTTCTGGCTCTACTTTTACACTGACATGGCTCATGCAAAAACTACACATTTAACAGACTTTATCCCTTAGCCCAAAAAATTTCCAGCAGCAGTATGAAAAATAACAGAAATATGAACTAGGATGCACCGAGAGCGTCCAGATGTAACACAGCCTTCAGACTCGCACCGAACAGTAATCAGCCTCCGACACTAGCCAGGGACTTGCTGTCCATAAGCCAAACCTCTTGCTTGCCGGAGGTTGCTGGTTTATACAGTGAACGCAGTACAAAAAATCCCAGCACAGAAGGACATGGCAGTGGGTACGTATGCGTCATTAGGTGATAATCTGGGCTGATCTAACCACTGACGCAAAGGTGAACATCCAGCATTTGTAACACTTACCTGGCCCACCTGCACCCCCCCAGATTTTAATTATTAATTGGGGAGTGCAAAGTGTCCTACCAAGGCCCTTTGTACCCCTCCTCTTTGTAAGATCAGGGCTTGCCAGGATTCTGACCACAGAGGCTTCTCAAGCACCAAGGAGTTTTGGACACCCTAGATAGCAAGACTTTTCTTCTTTAGGATAACCTACTTCCATATAATACTTGAGTGGCATGAGAACACAAGCCATTGCCCATCAAAAAGCCCATCTGAACATTGATTTCTGCCCTCCTGGGTCAAAAGAGTCCCACACGAAACTCCCCATCCTGCACAGCAGGCTGATCCAGTACTATTCCCACAACTCATCAGTGCCTGGGAATGCTTAGAGTGCCAGCACAGCTGGGTGAGTGAGTCAGACTGAGGGATATGATGAAAATTATAAGGACCACAGCTCTGAAGATTTGTGTGTAGTGCTGTTCTTCATATACATGACCTACCTCACAGTCTGGTTTTCCGTAAGCCTACCAAAATTGTATAAAAGATGTTCAGTAGTTCTGTTTTGACCAAAGGGACATTACTCATTGGTAGGTTTTGCAGCTAAAGTCACAGCTACCTTGGACTGAACGGTTAATTGCTCTTTGGAGCACAGCTTCCCCAGCCTCCCTTGCATTGTTATTTCCGAGTCTCCTATCACATGCAAAGTCATGTCTAAATCCTGAAGGGAAAATATTCTTATGAGAAGGAAGAGTACTTGTAATGAACTAGGATTAAGCATCACAAGAGATAAGCAGACCATAAATTTCAATTACAGGCACTACCTACCTGCTAAGATAGTTACTAGTTTATTATCTAGTTTAGACAGTAACAAAAGTCCTGGTGGGAGCTGTGAAATACCAAAAGGACTACATCTGGCCGCCATCCCATCCTTCGTGTGCATCCACAGATGAGTACCATTTCTGTTTACAACAGCCAGGATAAGGAAAACTCTTTTCTCAGTAATAGTAAAACTGACCTTAGGGAGCTGAAATTCAGCACTATTTTACTGATAAACACATGGAGTCTCAGCAAATCAGTATCCTCCTGTTCCATAAGGGAAGCAGACACATTCCTTGCTACGCTCAAAGGCTAACACAGCAGCTAGCAACTTTAGCAGTGCTTCACATCTCTTGTCTGTTTTTAAATGCTGCATTTCATTTTTACTTTATTTTTAAAGTATGGTAGGCAACACGTCGACCTACCCGTATCCTAAAGAGATGTTCTCCCTTTTTCTTGTTCAATTTTCTCTGCAAAGAAAAGAAAAAAATTGCAAGCCAAAGATCTACCCACAACCACATCAAATCGCAAGAGAACTTTCCTCCAACTTGATGAGAGCTTATGCGAGGGTTACTGTGACCAGTTTCTCCTTCTTCAAAAATCTTTGGACATACCAAGATGTGAAAGTCAGAACTGCTACGAGAAGGTGACTTGAAAAAGGATTCCCATAATAAAGAACATTTTCCTCCCAGACACAAAACCTCTATTTGTAGTTAGACAAAAGAGGGCAACAGAAGTAAGCCACAGCTGTACTTCTGCCTGGCATAACCCCTTGGATTATGTATGAGTTTATGTTAAAAGGGTCAATGTTTTTTTCTGGAGAGTAAGAAAAGATGCTTGTGGTATCTGTAGCTTTTCGGGGGAAAAAATAAAAGAAAGAAAAAAAAAACAAGCACCATTTTTATAAAACAAGAGTATCAAGGAACATTGAGGGGTGGTGGGGAAATAAGTTCATCAGCCAATCACTCTAACCTGCACTTTCATTCTGATGTGAGTAATATACGCCGAAGTACCACATGTTAAAGGGGAGATGATCACTGGCACAAAGAAACAGCATTCCCAAGTGCATAAACCTGTTGCCTTAATTAAGCAGTCAAAAATGGGTTAAAGAATGCTAAATCAAATTCTGTTTGGAGCTGACAGCGTGCATTAAAGCAATAATCACCAAGTAAAATAATGCTGCATTTACAACAGAGTCTATGAGCAAAAGGCTGCTCAAGAACGAACTGCTTTGTGAAGAGACAGACCTGGAAGGACAGATAACATCCCAGTGCCCAGCCTAAACACAGGAAAGAGGTGGGCGTAGGGAAGAAGGAACAGACCTACAGTCACTCCAGTTTTTCACCCACACTTTTCCATCACAGCAATTTGCTGGGCTCTGGGTTTGAATCAGACCATTAGCTATTCGTATAAAGTACTGAATTTCAAAGCCACTGAAATGATTTAACAGATGGTGCTCCACTCTTTTTCTCAAGGACAAGGAAACATGCAAAGAGTCCACATGCATTTGTTAAGGCACAGCCTCAAGCCAGCTGCAAGCTTTGAGACACAAAGAGCACACAATCAAAGCGAATAACCTCGGAGTGACATCCTGTCTCAAAGGCTCTGATTTCTGGTTTTTGAGTGACATGAGCTGTTGCTGCCACTTTAGCACAACACTTTAAGAAGTGCAATTGGAAGCACCTTTGGCATTTTTCTGTTATGGCTCCATATGCCACCAAATCAGAGTATCACATCATGCTACACTCTCAGGACAATAAATAAGCCATTACACTGCATAACACTCGTTAATTAAAGGCACATGATCTCTACTAGAACAGGGAGAAAAGGTGCATGCTGGGAAGCAGGAGCCCAGCCATTTCACTAGGAAGCCCATGAAGAATGGCATAAAGCATAAGTCATCGCTGTAGGGCTCTGGGGCTGCTCCCAGATACAGGTTTCACCTCTCTTCTGGCTGTAACACAACTGCCAGGGATGCTGAACTGCAGAGTCTAGAGAGGGAGGATAGGATGCTCCACACCGATCAGGTGGTAGCCCAGAGCAGGATGACTCCATGGTTAGTCTCAGCCACCCCCCAGGAGTAACCCCACCTGCTAACTGCCCAGACCCCAGTTTGTGGTAGCTGAGCCAGGCAGACCTGGAGACTGGTTCTGTTTCAACAACCAGAGGTTTTTCTGGCCAGTTCTGGTGCAAGGAAGTATACAGCTCTGGGTGCGTAGCACATGTCCTACCTTTCACAAATGACAATACAGGGCCATAGCTGAACCCTGATTCACTCTGCCATCAGACCTTACACCACACGGATTGCTGGTGATGGTATGCACAGCAGGAAGAGCTGATCAAGGGTTTTGTTTGATGTGCCACTTGATGTGGGAAGACACTTTTCAGATGACTGACTTGGACAAGAAAGGAGGCATAGAAGAGAGGGTAAGTACAGACACTGACAGCATTGCCACCCCTAACCTTAGCTGCATTTTCACCTCTGCCCGGCAGAGTGTTGACCCATGGCAGAGGCTGCAACACAACCAGGATGCACTAGAAGCTTACAGACCGCTTTTAGAGAGGTATTACCTCAGTATTCTGCACCTCCAGTAACACAGCCCAGCTCACTCAAAACTCACTCAAAACCAGGCATCTGTTAAGATTAGAAAACTGGAAAGAAAAGCAACTTTCTGCTGAGAGTTCTGGACGAGCTCACCCCATCATCAACCCCACATCTCACCCCCGACAGACAGCTACCAAGCCACAGCTTGATTGTTTTACATATGTGCCTTAGGCTTGCAGGAATGCAAGGTCAAGCACAGAGCTTCTACAGGAGATAAAGTAAGACAGTGGTGATACACAGCAAAATAGTTCATGTTTTGATAGCTGAGGACTGAAAACAATTTTCCACTGAAATTATAACTAAACAGGACAAGGGCACATTTCTGTATAAGCTACCATTTATGGGGCTCTCCAGCAGCACAATCTCCCACAGCTGAGCTTCCTTAAAGTCCTTCCTTTATTTCCTTATAGGAAATAAAGACAGTCACACCAACACCCTGGTAGCAGACAACTGTAGCTGGTGATTTTTTGGAGAACAGCATCCTCTTCAGAGTAGGAGGGGAAGGAAAAGGCCAAGAGTAACCATGCAAATTCCCATTTTGCTAGAAGCGTGTGGAAAAAATCCCCTTGTCAGAAGGGAGACAATCAAGACGAGGTCCAAAACTTCATTGCTAAATCCCACCTGTCCCCCAACACCCAAGAGGAGTTTCACCAGCAATATAAGCTTTGTTTAACTGATTGTATTATGGTGAGTGATGACTGGGCTAATGTAAATTGCCTGCAGTCTTACTTGCCTCCACAACCTGCCCACAAACTGGTTGGATGTTCTTCCTAAACTTCAAAAGACAAGAGCAGACACTTATCAGTAGCCCTAGCCACTGCCAGTATAATTAAGTTTGGCTGCATGAGGGATAGCTCCTTACCACATACAGCAGCATGCATCCTTTCCCACGCTCAGTTCTCAGCCACGTTCACTATACTCACAATTTCTGTCCTACCACCACCTACCTAGAAAGCTAAAATCCTCCCAAGAGGGAGCTGGATTTTGATTGTAGTGCTGTTGCTTGACTGCTGCAGGAATACAAGCAATCCTAAGAGGACACCATTTCTCAGAATACAGGTTTTGTCCTTTTTTGCTTTGCTCTGCGTTCCCAAATCAGCAGCTTATCCATTGATGGCAAGAGCACAGGAAGAGCTCAGCAGTGCTCTTGGAGAACCTATTCACATGAGCCACACAAGCCTCAAAACCTTGTCAAAGCAGACACTGGAACATGATCACCTGGCTGCCAAGATGAAGAAAATTTCTAGCAGTAACAGTGGCTACAGCAGGAGGAGAAAAGAAAGGTGAGCCCTCCCCTCCATGCTGGAGACAGCAGCCTGTCTCAGTGGCTGGTTGGTTATACCTGCACAGTTAAACCAACAGCAGCTTCCCACCAAACTTTTCCTTTTTTTTTTTTGCCCAAAGGTAAGCAGAGAAGCTTAATCTTACAAGGCAGCTCCAGACCAGGATGCACAGTTGCATTTTTGACCATTGGAGGGGAGTGACGTCCATCATCCATGTCCTGCTCTGTACACTGAGCCTCTCCATGGATCACTGCTAGTCCCAGCCGTAGTCTCTCAGCGTAAGACTGAGCCCTGCAGGACAACCACAGCATGTCAGGAAGATGTTGGGTTGACGCAACCTCACAGCCCAGTGTAGCAGGCCTGTCCCAGACCCAACAGGGCAAAGGCTGCACCTCTGTGGCTGATCCCCAGGAATAAACTTCACTGGAAGCGACTTTTCATTCCTCCTTAATATCCCACAGCTGACTCTACCCCTTGGCTACACCACAGGGGTCTCCTGGTGTTCCTCCATATGCTAAATGCTTTCTGAGATGGTCAGGCACTACTGAAACTCATGCAGTGAGTCTGATCCTGGCCCCAGGTGAACCACTTAACTCCACAGCAGTGGAGACCTCCAGAGTTTACTCCCACAGGGTTGGACTGCAAAATTCAGTTGCCTATCTGCACCACTACAGATGCCAATCCTGTTTCTAGCCACAAAGCACTTACGGACCAGCTTGCTGATCCATTTGAGGCCCTCCTGTACTTTTCGTGGTGTATTTCCCATCAGCCCAGATCTTTTCCAAGTTACTTTAACCAGCTAGTAAAGTATTCATTTACCTTTTAGCTGCATCAGGAGATTTGGCTACAATAACTGCATTTCTGTAATCTGGAATCTGGATGTGACAAAAAGTTATTTCAGTAAAGATGTTCTTGCTAATGAGTAACTGATTTGACACATAGCGGAATAATCGCATCACTCTCCTTCCCCAGACCCAAATCTTCATTCTGTGGCATGAAACTAGAGAGGCAATTGCACTAATTTTCAACACCTGTATTTGTGTATTCTGCCCCAAATGGAACACAAATAAGTTTAGTACAGGCAATACTGCAGGTCCTACTTCTGCACATGACTGTAGCTCTGTCTCCTTCCCTGCTGGTGCCCACAAGTTACAGTCTGGTCCGCAGTGCTGAGCACAGCTGTGCAAGACACGGGGCACCGCACACAGAACGGGGAAGGTGTAGTGATGGGCCCCGGGCACCAGAGGCATCAAACCCCAGCACTCACCAGTGTGTGGATCCCCAGTGCCTGCACAGAGCAGGTCTTGGCCTTGCATTCAAAATGGCCAAAGATGGGAACGTTCACTGCATTTAACCTACCCTGCATGGACCGGCTGCAGTTACTTCTGTCTGCAGGGGAAGGTCTGAACCCAGAGCTGGCTCTCCCCATAAGGGGAAGCCTTGCTCTCACCTCGTGGGCATAAATCGCAGTCTTTTGCACATGGAAAATAAAACCTCCGTACCCTGCCCTCAGCCCTCCTGTGCTCAGCATCCCTACACTCAGCCCAAGACAAAGTCAATCAATAATTCAGTGCAGTCAGACATCCACCACAGAACAAACGGCAAGAGGAGACAGTTTAACAGCATTTAAAAGGTGATTAGAGACAGGAGCATGAATGCCATCTCTCAAATAGCATGCTCATCTTCTGCTTATGGTATGAGTTCAATTTCTATCCAGGTACAACCATGTAATATTTTCCCACTTTCCCAAGAAACGTGCAATAGGTACCCCCTAAGAAAGAATTCATTAACAGAGAGATTGACCCAGCCTGACAACACCACCTCTGCATAAGTGGAGGCCCAATGCTGCTATCACATTAAGATGAGTTAAGACAAGTTGATATATATATAGAACTAGAGTAACCTCACTTCTTCCTGTATATACTGAAGCAAGAAAGGGGATGCTCTCAGATTGTCTACTGGGAAGCTGAAGAAGCCTTGAATTTCCTTTTGATGAAGGTCCATAGTGATAATGTGTGTTAAACCTAAGGGGAAAAAAAAAAAAGATAACAATTCATTGAGACAACTACCACAAGGCTGGAGTTCCTTGAATATCTCAGTTTTCCAGACTATTTTAGCTATTACTCAGACTATTATGCCATGTGATAAAATAAGCATAAACAGGTCAACGTAAAAAGTTCCAAAGACATAATGAGAAACAGGCATGCGACAAGCCACAGCACTGGGCTGACACTGTATTTCAATATGACACTTCTAGGCCACCTCCCCAGGTGTGAGTTACAAAGACATAAAATTAAGCTGAAGAAAATTAATTCCCCCAAAGTGGCTCAAGGGCTCAGCAGCACATCCCCACATCAAACGGGCAAAGAACAGACAGACATATGCCCTCTGGGGTGCCCAGCAGCATCCAAGCCTGCCATGCTGCTGATCCCTGTGACACTCACCTGCCTTGGCGAGCATCGAAGCCAGCAGCTTGCAGACTATAGAGCCCCTCTTCCTCATTTTGCTCTGTTTGCTGTAGGGGAAGTAAGGGATGACCCCAATGATGTTCCTGGCACAGGAAGTCTTCAGTGCATACGCCATTATCAGCAGCTCCATGACAGCAGTATTCACATCTCTAGGAGATTTGAAAACCATTCCAAATATTAGTGGGTGTTTTTCCAATGCAACTTTTTATACCCATACCTTTCCTCACCAAACTTCCAAACAAATAATGCTACATCTTACGCTAATGCATGCAAGACCCAGATTATAATCTTATAGCTCCTTCCATCATGCCACAGCACATTACAATCAACTGTTACATGTACAGGACATGACTCCAGCACTCCAGAGCTGTGGACTGCAATTTGATTTTGTATTCTAGCATGAGGCATATAGTGATTTCCCTCCATCATCACAACAACACCAAAAAAGGGCATTTTTGCATTTATGTTGGAACAAATGTCACTTCATACAGTGCATTTTGAAATAAAATAGTCTCTTAAAGAAGCAGCACACATGCAGCCAACACAACTTCATCCACACTGGATTTATTAGGGTATTTTTAACAATGTAAAGGCGGGTTATTTTTCCTGCCTTACGAAACACTGCATTTTGGAACAGTACAAAGCCCAGATGCATCACTTTGGTGCAGGTCAGCATCTCCCATGCTATCTAGCTTATCTAGAGATGGAAGGAACAACAGCAAAGTAAATACTAAATGACTGTTTCTTGAAAGAAAAAAAAACAAACCAAAAAAGCAACACAGGCAGAATATATCTGTAGACCACAGCAAGGAATACAAGTAAAACCCCATTTTCAGTTAAGTTCACCACGATGACTGGTATGGCCTAGCAGGATTGTATTAATCTGCATTTTAATTCTTTTTGAGAAGCGGGGGGAAAAAAAAAAGCCAAGCCTTTTTAGTTCCTTAAAACCAACACTAAGAGACACTGCATTGTCACAAACTGACTTGAGACCATTTGGGAACCGAAGAACATGCACTTTAGAGAAGACAGAGGGACAGGCAACCCTCCTACAATGCAGACACCCTTGCTTGGGGGTTTTCAGCAGGGACAGCCTCAAATAACACACCACTTCCCCAGACAGGTCCCTAGGAGGGCAATGCTGGGGGTAGCTCAGCTGTGGAGCCCATGGTGACAGAGCAGGGGCTGACCAGGCCATCTTTCAACACATCAGCAGAGGAATAATCAGGCACAGAGCAGCTTAAAGCTCTGCAGAGCTTTTTGGACATTACCCAGACATTGCTTGACCTGTTTTCCTCCTGACCACCGGGGACGGCTTCCCCAAGAGCTCAGAGATAACATTTTCCGAGCCTCCGTCTGTGTGACCCGTGACAAACCTCTAACCATTTCCACTTCTCCATCGCTCCCCCTTCCTTCAGAAATTAACCCCCATTTGTGCCTCTTCATTTGTCAGTGCTCTGGGTCTCTGTTCTCCCACTGGCCCCGCCAGCCCTTGCGCACAATGCCGTTTACACACAAGAAAGCTTTGTTAGCTCTGAAGCACCCAGCCAAGAATTATATAAAACATAGCCCCCTGCCACGTAGGACAACGAGCAAACAAAGAACTGTTTCTTCCCTTTGGTGTTTTAGCTGTGCCACTGGGGCCACAAGAAGAGAAAAAGATGCTACTATCAGTGCTGTATAAAAACAAAGCGGCCAAGTTTAAGCCTATTTAAAGTTCATCCCAGAAATTCAATATTTTCCATCATTACTTTTCAAATTACTCTTTTAGAAAAAAAAAATTCACATGGAAAGCAGATAGAGAACAAAACTGCTCCTGGGAAAAAGGGTTACCACTGATTTCAAAAAGCACCAGCAGTCCTGGTGCTGTTGTGGGACACCAGTAGCCATATAGAGAAATTACTTGAGGAAGAGCACACCTCTCAGTATTCAAGCAGAACCCCATGCTGGACTCTGGGAAGCTCCTGCAGACCAGCCGGCACAGGCACTAGGCAGAGGCATCTGTCCTTCTGGCAAGGCTCAAGGTGGGTGGGCTGGGGGGTGCTCGTTGAGGTGAGGAGCACTCTCCTGCACGCTTCGTGCTGAGTCAGCCTGATCTGCTCCTCTGCACTGACCTCAACCAAGGGACTGGGTCAGTGTGGGGACTAATTGGGGGAAACTAACATCTGCAGTGGAATCCCAGCCACAGCATCACCAAAACGGGTACCCAGGAGAGCATCCCAGTCTCCTCGCTGCTCTCTCCACCTCCTGCCTTGAAGCCATGCTCATAGTTATTGCTGGAAAGCCTGAGCCAAGACCCCACACGGGGACTGTCAGCTTATTACCAGGACATTTAGATCCAGCTCAGCTCTATCCCCCATGCCCTACTTATCACCCCTCTCCAGCAGCCTGGAGCCTCCCTCACTTCTCCCCATCCCTGCCTGAGCCATTTCTGGGGATCCCTGTTCTCAGGGCTGAGGAAATGGTTTATGTGACGCTGCCAATCAACTTTGCAACAACCAGCACCAGCACTAGAAGACTCCTTTCGCTTTCAGTGTATTATTAAACCACCAACTCCTTCATTTTTCTACAGTCTAAACATGAGCTATTTGGTTTTCCCTCATAAGAATGCTAGTCCACACACCAACAGTCGTGGACAATACCTGTCTTCATAACTTTTTTAGTTCCGCTATATGCTTTTTGGACAGGGATCTTGTATCTAATATTCAGGTCTTCCTGTTTTCTCTCTGTGCATTTAAGATGCAGACTGAATTCACACTGCAGCATAACAAGGTTGTTTCCCTCTCTACTCCTTTCCTGCTAAGTCCTAATATTTTGGTTGCTTTTCAAACCGCTACTGAGTGCAGAAGTCCTGTTCTCAGATTATTCAACACAGTTGTTTTTACTCTCCTGAAAAGCTCCCTGAAACCCACTGCAAAACTGAGATGCCCTTGAACCTGTCCTCTCAAGCAATGCAGCAAGGGACAGCTGCAGCTTAAGTATAAAAGATGACTTGGCTGCACAACAGTGGCTCCTCACCTGGAGGGCCTTGAACATTTTGGCTTAAAAGGATCCATTTCTTGGCCCATAACACTGAATTCAGTTTATGGAAAAACAAGGGGATCAACAAGTTAAAAGCAGGGGAGATTTTCTCCTCCCAAAAACTACTGCTGTCCCTAATACTCCAAGTTAGATCTCTCTGAACACCTCATCTGTTTCATGTTTACACAGCTCTCAGTTACAAGTTATTTCAGAGAACGCTTTCATGAGGGACAGGAGAATGGCACTATTCATCCAAAACATAAACCTGCATCAGTGGGCTTTCATCTTGCAGAGACTTAGTTGCGCCCTGAGGGAGGAAACACTTGGACTATCTCTCTGTAGAGAGATGAGCTCTAGGAAAATGTCTCGGCCTGCAAGAGGAACCCCAGAAGTAAGCAAGCTAATCTTGTAGTCCTACTGATTTCTTTAACACCAGGCCAAGCACTACAAAGAGGAAATGAACTTGAATTCTCACTGGGCTCTACTTCTTTGGCAAGCAAGGAAAAATTCTGTTTGAAGGGTATTCTGCTACCTGCTTGAGCTCTGGTACTTATTAGTTCTTGTGATTTCCAAGATCTGAGCAGAATTTGGTAACCTGGAAAGAGCTATCACAGCAGGAATATCATTAGTTTGCTAATTGTCCAAAAGGCATCCTATCAATACCTCATCTCTGAAAACACCATCTCCCCTACTCGTAGTTGGACGTTTTGCAGTTATCATTTGTATGTAGGCTCCCTTCCCACCATACAAGTGCTAACATGCTACACTCTACCTCAGCCAGCAAGCAGCAACGTTCCTGGGCTTAGCGGCTGGTTTTCTAGCCCCCTGGTTACTTGCAGCACTTCTTCCTCTTACTCCAAGGCTAGAACAGCCCAAAATAAAACCCAAAAAGAACCACTTAGGAAAAGGCCCAACATCATTAAGAACTATAAGAGTACAGGAGGGAAGCTACAGGCTTTCACCTGAGCTCAGTTTCACATCACTACTGCCAAAAGGGAAGAGTAATCCAGCCTGTAATGAAAGCAATTGCTGCTGTTTGCTGCTGGCTCTGCTGCTTGGTCATTGGAAGGCAGAGGAAATTACACATCCTGAAATGGAAATGCCAGTCAGAAATCACCAAGCAACTGAGCCTGCAAGGACACCAACACACAGACCGGGGATGTTTCACTTAAAGCCATCAGTCATACTTGCTCTTGCCTTAAGTGACACACTGGGAAGCTTCTCAGTTTGCTGTGGCGCAAGCGATCCTCTGGGAGTTTTAACAGCTTAACACTATGTGGTGTCTTAAATGTAATTCAAAGCAATGACAACACTGGACATAGACTGGTTATCGTGCCAGCTAACGGTGAGCAAACCTATCGAACAATCTACTGAACCGGAAATTCAAAGCATATCACAGCTGTAAAACTGAGCCACAAGTCCCTTACCTGGGGATTGTCTGTATAATGAAGATATCCTGTCCCCGGACGGATTCTTTTATTTCAACTCTTGTTTCTGAAAAGGATTGAAAACACAGTCAGTTTTGTTTCCAAACATCAGATTTACAGATTACAGATTTACCCGCAGATGAGCCAAGGGGATTTACCAAAGGCCGGTCCTGGGAAGTAAAGAGCTGGCATGACATACCAGTGAGTTAGTTGTATTTACAATGCAAACCCAGGCTGAATAGCTGTTCTCTTACATGTAGAAGACAATTACCTAACTCTCAATGAGAGATCCTTTTCACTTCTCCATGCTGAGTGCTGAAAGCTGTCAAAGCCACATTCATTAGTGAACAATGAACCAGCCAAAGCAGAACAACCTTTAGTACTTACCAAGAAGGTAACTTGGCCCTTTTGCAGCTTACCACGGGGTCAGCTCCATACAGACTGGATAGCCCAAGGCAACACCAGCACCACAGAGCTCAAAGGGAGAACTCCCCATTTTCACTATTAAGGTCACGACATTTCAACACAGACAAGCTGGAAATTCGGGTCCCTGCTGAACACAACTCCTACAGTCCCAGACTCAAATGCAAAAGCCGAGCCCAAAAGCAGGTCTGCAAAGCCAAAGCAATGACACCAGGTTTCCCGAGGTGCCTCTCCTAGCCACTCATTTTCCACACAGTCATGAACTAGAGGGCAGGGATAAGCGTAAGGAGAGAAATATCTACCCAGCTACCAAATTCAAAGTCTAATTGCCTGGCACTGGCAGTAACCTTACGGGACTCTGCTGAAAGCAGACTGATTTGCTGTGCAGTGATGAAGAACGACTTCAGACCTTGTAGCAAGCGACCTGATTTAAAACTAACCCCAAAGGGCAGCGAGCTCTCACTAGCACGAACGCAACAGCCAACCCAACCATGACGACAGCAGCTTAAGCACTGCATAGCCTGTTCTGGCTGTAAGAGCAGCAGCACTATCATAAATCCTCACACCAACTCAGCACTGTTTCCATCACTTCCTCTCACCTGTATCAGCTCTCTGGTTCTAGTCTCTCTTGCAAATAAGGTAACCGAGGTCTTCAAACAGTAAATGACTCTTAACCACTGAGCTCAGTTAGCCAATATGCTTGTGTTTTAGCCCAGCATCTGAAAATGGACACTTGCTATATTTAAAGAGATGAAAGCAAGCTCCAAAATGCACCCTGCCCCGCAGAGCCCTGAATTTGCACTTTAAAGCATGCAGACAGGTCCTTGCTAGGGCAGCTGTAAGTTGCCTGTGTCAGGGGAGGCCTGGAAGGGGATAATTAAAAGTTTGCAAGGCAGACACTTAGAAAGCAGTCCATTACTTTTAAATCTGGGAGATGTTTTGCTAAGCACAAGAACGCGTAAGATTTTATAGCAGCTAACACCCGAGGTAGGACTCTCCTTTAGACAACAGCACGGGCAGACAAACGAGATAACAAGGGAAAGCAAGGAACACATTTAATTGCTTCGTCCAAGGTCAGACACAGAGGTTTAACACTGGTAGGATCAGCAATAACATCACAGCTGAATCACTGCACTTGGAGAGGTTTTGATTGATGAAGTTACCCACTATTTCTAAGATTACCTCAAACAGTTGCAAACAGTAGAGGTTTCTCTTACCTCCATTGGTTTCCTGGTACACCACAGATTTCCCCAGCTCAGCACCGAGACGCCTGGAGAGAAAAAAGGAAATTAAAAATGGAGGAACCCAGCAGTTTGTCATCCAAAGCAGTGACTGGGCCAAACATTACACACCAACAAAACACAGCATTGCCTAACAGGGAGCTGACTGCACCAGCCAGGCTGCAGAACTACTTCCCCAGGGGTCTCCTTTCCTCCAAGGACCCTGGGGAGGGCCCTGGGGCACGATGCTCGACTTGGAAGAGCCAGCAGGATTGACTAGAGGCCACGTCTCCAGAGTTACAGCAAAGGACATGTGTGCCATGCTGCCTTAGGCAGATCTGTTGTGGAACTAAACATTAGTGATTTGTTCAGATTTGATTATAGGCAACTGAGTCACATTTTTGACTCCCATGTCTTCCCCCCCCACCTTTCTTCTGAAGTAACTCAGCTCATTGAAGAGTTTTTAACTTCAAAAAACAATTTTCTGATTTTTTCAAATTACTCCTTTCTCTTCTCAAATGTCAAACTACAACATTCATCACAATAAAGATTACAGTTGCCCCATCCCCTTTTTTAAATTTCTTTCTTATATAATAAAGATTCACTTTGAAGAGCATTTTAAAAGGCTCCAAAAGGCAGACTTTTCCCTCAGGTGACACCTCCATATTTAATTGTACTGACAAGTAATCCATTAGTAAGTATTTAGGGGCATGTGTGCCTTAACCATGAGCCTCAGGTGAGAGACCCTGCACCAGTGCAACACCTGGGATAGATGCTGCTGCAACTCAGCTGGATGGAGCATGGGGCAAGTCCCTCCTCTTGTCTGCGGTCTGCTCAGGAGCCATGCCCACATGCTGGATTAGGAAACAGTTTATGCCTACAAAATACCTTTGTTCAACTCGTTGATTATAGTGGTAGTTTCCTCTCTGCACATTTACCTGTATTTACCTGGACAGATGCCAAAATTTTGCAAGTCAGGACTAACAGTAAATAAAGAGCCCACAACTGTTGCCGGTTCTCCCCCAGTCTACCGCTTTCAGCAGTCGGTCTCTCTCCATAGCCTTAGTCACAGACTCAGCCTTGTACTTCAATTGTCACAAAGATTTGCTTTTTCAGAAGTCAATGAGCGAGACAGTCTGCCACTGGCATGCTGCTGGCCCACCAGCAACTGCTGGACTCAGCTATCAGCCCACAAGCTGGAGGTCTCAGCTAGAAGCTGGCCTGGAAAGCGTGCCCAGGACAGCTGCGATAACAGATACTTGAATGCAATGTGATATATTTGCTTAGCTGGCTACAAGGCACGTATTTGGCACACACGCATTCCCGATCGTGTGTCTGGCTGCATGTTTTGCCATGGCTGGGGCTGGTGAATAAAATCCCACATGGAGAATCGTACGGGCAAGACTGTAATCAGCCCAGCTCAGGTACCGACTACAGCATCACCCAGGGATCGTGCAGTCCAGAGCAGGCAAGCTACCTAAATCTCTAATTTGGCTTTTCTCACCAGCCCCACTGGGTTAGAATTTTCAGCTGCAATACAAAGGCATCCTCAGTACCTTCAGTATCTTCAAAAACGAGCTGGCAGCTGGTCAAGCAAAGGCAAGCACGGGGATCCCAGGGACAGACACACAGTAGAAGTGAGTTTTGCAGATAGGATCCATTGAGGTCTTACTGCCCATTGCGATCCCGCTGTCTTTCCAATGAAAGTCAGGCATTTGCACCAACTAAGCTCTGGCCTAATCACTGCCAAGGCATCCAAGTCGAAACAAGCTCAAGTATCACACACACAAAACAAACCAGTGTGTGTGTGGGGGGGGGAACATTTAATGACTCACACTTGTTCCTCCACAACTGCACAGCAAGTCTTGCAAGCTCCCTTTGGAGGCACGTGCACCCTGACTACACTGCAGACAGCACGTTCCTACCTCACTACTGGAAAAAAAAAATAATCCATTAACAAGACTGTGCAAGTGCCCTTAGTCAATCCTGCCTCTCATGGAAGGAGGGAAAGCTTTAACAGTTCAGCTGGACACATCTCAGCAAAACACCCCTTGGAGGGTGGCACTTCCAACGCTAAGAGGTGGCAACACAGCAGCGGTTTGTGACGCTCTACAAGGATGTAGCTGGCAAGAAGAAACCAGAGCCCAGCGGTGCCCTACTCATACTGTACAGCAGCAATGCAGTTTTGTGCTGCTGAAACAAGAAATCAGAAAGCCAAGTTTGCTCCCTGATGAAAAGAGGGACAGTAAACAGCTCAGCTTGTCAAACATGAGTGCAGACAAGACAGTAAGACAGTAACGTGAGTGCAGAAGAGACAGTAAGCAGCTGCCAACTTAAAAGAGTGAGCAGTAGTAGATTGTTCTGGTCAAACAGCAAATCCCATCTCTGCTCCAACTGTTGACTGCAAGTAAACAAGAGGGGCGCCAATGAGAAGAATACGAGATAAAACTGCCCATAAAAGTCATACACCAACCCCACCCGCAGTGCTCTGCAGTCCCACGAGCTGCAGGCATGGCAGACGGACCAACAGGCAGCTCCACCAAAGCAGTTCAGGTATGTTTACCCAAGGGGCACACCTTCCACCAAATCCCTCTCCGAAGGTTTTGCGTAAGCAGAGACTTCAGCCAGTGCAGGAGTATGATAAAACCTTCATTTAGCCCAGGCTATTAAGAGGGGACTGTTTGTATAGCTCCTGTTGTAAAACACCAAATTCCACAGGACTTGTGTCAAAAGGAAGATTTACATAGAAGTCAAGGGCAGAGCACGGCCTTAGCCACCCCACAGCCTGGGAGCAACAATTTGTAACAGAGTTCATAGATAAATTCTACTTTCCTCTCACCTCTCCCTTCTTCCCCTCCATCCCCAACTCTTTTCTCTCTAAATCATCTCCATGCAGAAGCTCCCCATTGGTTGTTGCTTTAGGCGATAGAGGAATTAAACTGACAGCAAGAAGTCTGTTTTCATTCGGCTTCAGGACTAACAGCATAACCATATGAACAGGGGTTACCACAATTACTGCATCACTTGTCTGCAGACACAGGCAGATCTACACTAGGAAAGAAAAGGCTGCCACTACAGGCAACCCAGAGCACACACACCTGCAGAGAGACAGAGCTTCTTCTGGCAAAAATAATACTTTAGGTCCTGTAGATAAATCACATCTCCAACCAGAATAAGCTCCATCAACAAAAGCCCTGCTGTGTCGTGCGGTATTCGGCTATGGGAAGGTGAGGGCTTTTGCTGATGCCGGGGTGTTTAAGACTGGAGAATGGTCAAGCTGATTTTACAGTATTTGCAGAAATCTCACATCTTAACCAGTGTTGAGCAGACATCAGAGCAGGAGTTCACTTCTGGAAGCTCCCTGCTCCATCCAAGAGAGACAGAAACTCAGTTTGGCATTGTTTTTGTTTTTAAAAGCAGCAGTCTTCAGGATTGGGATGTTAGAAAAAGCTACACGCACAGTCCTGCCGAGCTCAACACAGAGGGCTGGGCACAGCAAATGTATCACTACTCCAGGCTCCTCCCAGCTTTTAAAGTTTTTAATTCCATCGCAGTGTAAGCTTTCCCTATTTGACCACTCACTGCTCCTGGAGAGGAAAGCCCTGCTCCTTGCTCTGCTCTGCTCTGCTCCCACTAGCTCCGTCACTAAACCATCACTAGGACCTGATAGCATCTAAGAGAAAAATTCTCTTTATGGCTTTAAAAACCCTACTCAAAGCAACTGGCCAGTAAAAAATTATATTGATCTGGAATATCTCTCTCTGTAAATGTTGCCCAGGAAAGATGATCTAACTTTCCGCAGTCTCAACACATGCCAAGAGGATATTAAGCTGTGGAAACAAGAATGTTTATAAAATCCATCTCAAATTCACAGCCTAAATGTGAACAGCTCAGAAGTTACCTATAGTTTAATGAGGAAGTGACACACTACAGTATTTTAGGAAATGGTACAGAGTTGTATTAGACTGTACTTTAAAACGCTCCTCTGAAGACTGTGAAAAACCACTGTACCAAGCTCTTGAGACAAAGGACAGACAGTTAAAAACACACTTGATGTTTAGCTGAATCAGAATTCAAGAGGCAAGTGCACTTGTAGTATTTCATGCCATCAAAGCATGTTTCAGTACTGCTGGGAAGGGCCCTCAGCCCAGGCTGTGTTTCCTTCTCCCACTTTGTGACAAGCACCTAAAAGACATTTATAAAGTTATCTCTGAAGGAAGCTTCCAGCCAGCTCGCAATGCAAACATTCAATTTGAATACAAATCTGCATACAGACAAAGCCCTTGACTATGATATGATTTTATTTTGGCAATATCCACTTCGTTACAAACACTTTTACTTGGCTCAGCTCTGCAAATACCCGACTCTCTCCATGAACCACTGCAGGCTCCAGAGGAGTTGGAGCTGACAGCAGAGGATCTGCTCTGGGTTTGACTACGGCCAAAGCAAGACATGGCCTGACTTTGAATTGCTTTTCAAACTTGAGCAAATCTTTAAATAAAGATCAGTCACCCGGTCCAGCTAGCACAGTGGCAGCTCTGTGGTCGATTTCCTAATCTCCAACTTCAAGCACAAGCCAGGAAAGGGAAAGGAAACAGCAGCTTCCTGGATACAAGGCAATATCCTTGTTCAAACATCCTTGTAACTGCCTGAGCCCCCCTTTACCTCTCTTTACAACCTTGTGTACCTAGCACAACTGTACTCAAAGAACAGTCCCTGCTGCTCATCTGCCACTTGTACCCAGAGCCATCCAACACTTGCATCATTTGTTCCAGCAATGCCAAAGCCGTGCAGCTGAACTACCAGCAAATACCACACAGATTTTCCTCTACTCCTACCAGTCTGCTCCTCGCGAAGGAACTTGCCCTAAACCTGGCACTGGCCAGCACAGAGATCTACCATGCAAAGCCAATCTGCTCAGCCTCATAACATGCTCCACCTAAGCTGCACAGAAAATCTGAAAGCCCAACTGCTCCACACTCACCCTACTGCAGCACAGTCCCCCGCCTGTAACTCCCTCCAACTACACTACTTTTTAGCTGGTTATTCTTTTCCCTTTCCAAAATTCTTTGATGCAGTTATACCCTGTAATATCCATTAGCCTCCTGCCACAGCGCTGCATCTTCTGAGACGGAAAAGAGTTGGTGCCACCTCCTCTCCTCCCATAGCACCACAAAAGAGCTCTTTCCAGAAGGCAAGATGGGGGTTTGGAGATGGGAGAAAGCAGCATCACAAGGTTGCTGTGATCTGACTCACCTGTGCCATCCCCTCACATGCTAGCAAGATGACCTAATGAGGAAGGCTGACATTAGTCCTCCTCCATCCCATCAGAAATTCTCCTTCAGCTGAGGGTAGTTGCTGCAAGTCCTCCTAACATACTGTTTCTTCCAAAAGGAGGGCTCACCTCCCACTCATTCACAGAAAACACCACCCCAATTTTAGCATTGTGTACGCAGCTCCCTACAACCAGAGATCAGAACACAAGTCTCCATCTTTTCTTCATTACTCCACATTGTTTAGGCTCACTGCATTGCTTTTATCTTTACATCAACAGCATTTTCCGTGATGCAAAAAAAAAATGAACATCTGAAATACTCACATCAACAGTTTGCAATGAGCTTACACTAGTATCACGTCCCACATAACGCAGACCTGCAGGAGCACTGGGGAGGCATTAGCAAGCTTTAATCAGCAATCCCCTCCAACCCAAACACACAAGCAGGGAGTGGAATGTATTAGTTGTACCCTCTGTGCCAAACACTGCAGTCAGAGGGAGATCTAAATGCATCTGTTGGACTCCGGAGATTAAAAAGGCTTGCTAGACCTCCCTCCCCCCAGCAGCACACAAGGCCCATTACAGATCAGCACTGGTCACACAAATTATCTTTCTCCCCTGCAAATGCAGCTTGTAATCAGGTGCCAAGTGTCCTAATTACAGGAAGAGTTTTCTTTCCATCTGGGAAAGAATTAAAGAAAACAATCATTCCTCTCAATTTATAAGATACAAGTAAACATATGGTTTTATTTATGTTTCAGTGCTCCTGAATCTAAGGGGCATCTTTATTATTTAAAGTTTCACAAGGTATTTGGTTCTCATAAGCCAGCACAACCTCTTCTTCCTGGCAGATGCTAACATAAACAAAAGCTCTGAAAACTCAAAGTGAAAGTTAGACTAACCATTTAGTTACTCATCCTACAACCAGACAAGAATACATAATAGGAAATTGTAAAGATCGGAAGCGTGCCAGAATGCCACACTCAAAGCCTGAATCGAAAGCAACTCTGGAAGTTTTGTGTTAAATGACGCGAGGAGATTGAACAGCTTTCAGATGTCTCGTTTACATCATGCTGCTTCTCCCCAGGCTTGAAATTTAAAAACAGGATAAGCCAGGACTCCTCAAGTATTGATTTTAACATCATACCTACAAGCAAAGAGCAACAGAGCCTGGGTGGGCAAGTGTCTCAAGGGGCCCTACTCCTAATATTGCGTGTTGTTTTAAAGTTCTTTTACTACTTATACTAAAGGTCATAAAAAAACTTTAAAAAGAACGCACAATATTAGAGGACAGACTCACCCTTATATGACTTCTCCAACTCTATTAAAAGGCGCAACTGACCTCCCCAGCAAAGCACAGGCTGGGATGTGACACAGTGGGAAAGCCAGCAGTCACGCATCTTTTGCAACCTGAAAAAACAAGGGTTGTATTACAAACACATTGAAACAGCCCCTGAGCTCCTAAGGGAAGTCAGTGCAAAACCACCGCTCAAGATGCCGAAAATTATTTTTGGGAAACTCTCTACTGTGGGCAAAACCTTACTATTAATGGTTGCAGATTTTGCACCCCTCTCCAACAAAACCTCAGCTGCATATAATGCTACACACCTTTCCATTTCAGAGTGGTCACTACTCCCATTTTACAGACAGTACAGCTACATGTCGTTAAGTCTCTGTTTAAGCAGTAGCTGTGTATCACACTGTTGTGCTCATACCACCACCGGAGCATCCAACTTCCTCAATGACGTTAGAGCCAAGGCAAAAAGCCCACATCACTCCTATTAAAAGTTTACTTTGTGAAGGACAGACAGGAGGTCACTTTCTGAATCCTGCTGTCACTCAGCCTCAGAGCATCACTGGGAACCCTGCACAGGGTTACAGCAGCATGTCACGCAGCCAGTTGTGCGTGCCATGGCCTGGGGAAGCCTGATCCGTGCCTCTTCTCATTACATCTTTAAAAAAAAAAAGTGAGTTATTTTTAAGACAAAGAGCAGAGAATAAAGATTGCCCATTTGCTCTTTCAGTCCTGAGAACTTGGAGCTTGTCCCCAGGGGACTTCTGTTATGTTCTGTGCTGACGCAACAAGACAAGCCTTGTAAAACCATGCCTCATCTGTTGCAGCAAAACTTACTTTTTGTATATAGAGAGACTTTATTTTCAGAGCTGCATCAGTGAAGGGAAAGTGATACCAAACTGACCAAATATAGCAAAAATACATGAACAAAAACCCCCACCTTACCACTCCCAAACACAAGGTTTCCCCCTCCACCTCACACCCAAAGAAGTCCATCACTGTTATCCAACACGCATCGCATCAACACCAGCGAGCCCAGCCAAACAGCCAAGTCAGCTTCGTGGAGATAATCTGTGCTAAGGATTGAACACAGTGTTTATTAAGCTAGCTGGATGAATAGCAAAATGTTCTTGCAGTTTAAAGCGGCAGCACACCTGTATTTAGTAATATTTCCAATTTAAGCACGCCCTTGAAGACAGGGACAGGCCTGCAGCTGCCTAAGTGGCAGCAAGGATGCTGTCTGCTGCAGCAGGCAAATAAGCACTGAGTCCTCTCGATTTCGGGAGCAGCTTCCTATGAACTGCAGGAAATCCAAATTCTGCTTTAGGATGACAGTTCCCCAGTACACTGATCCCCGTCTCGGAAAAGCCCCTTTGGCTGGGAGTGCCCCAATTTGAACCAAACTAATTCAAAACAAAAGATCAAGTGTCGGGGGAAACTCAGTGCTCCTCTGTGTACCAAGAGCCCCATTCTTGAGCCAGCTGTTACGCAGCTCATTCAGCAGGACCCAGCACATACATCCCTGCCAAGTCAAGGTCAAACTCTACCCAAATTGATGGGCTGAAGAAAAAGGGGCGCACTTCTATCCCTAAACTAAACTCTCTCTTGTTAGCATGTGCTGCCCACCTCTCCTACCACACAGAAATCCACTTGGGTTAGTGCGAGTGCAGGTGTTGTACTGAGGTCCACACACAGAACATTCCCCGTGCCCCAAGCAGTGAAGCTGTTGAGCAAACAAGGTCACCAGCCCATCCCCACAAAAAGCAGCAGAGAAAGTTCTGAGCATCTCCCAAACCAGTTAAAATGCTTTGAGGTTTGTCCAGCCAAGTTTCACCTCCTCCCTCCCCAAAAGCAACAGCCTCTGCTGCAACCCAGCCCTTCCAGCACTGAAATGGATGTCAAAGACGCAAAAGGCAGAAAGCAGCAGGTCCATTTTCATCGCTGGGTCAAATTCAGTTATTGGGAGGGATAAGCCGGCGTTGAGGAGAAGGGCAGAGCTACTGAAGACTCTCAGTGCAAAACCTCCCCAGCAAAGGTGTTCACAGCAGACGCCTTCGGCTTGGGAAGGCGGGAGAACGCCAAAAGCCTCTCCAGCCACTCTGAAGAAAGCCTGCCTGCACAGAGGAGCTCTGGGGGGGAAAGAAACTTGAAAGAGAGGGAACTTACTCCGTGATCCTTTTCGCCAGCTCGGTGCAGGCTGCCGTGGAGTTGGCCGAGAAGACCCGGTAGCCACTTCTGGCTGCGTTCATCGCCAAAGAGTCATGCAACCCCCGCGGAGCTCGAAAGTGAGAAAAAACAGATTTATAAGGCAACAACAGCTTCCGTGGCATCCTTTTCTTCCTCTCCGCCACGATCACCGCCCCTTAAGGGGTGGGGAGGAGAAGGAGGAGGAGAAGAACAACCCTTCCGCTACCTATGGTCTTGCTGGTCCACTCCTGTGGCAAAGTATATAAGGGGAGGGTGGGAAATATGACTATTAAAATAAAATGGAGATGCAGCAGTACCCCGGGGAGGTGGGGGGGCCAGCGGGCTGCCGGCAGAGCAACCCCCACCACCACCCAGGAGCCGGGCCTCGGGTAACCCCAACCCAAATCGGCCCCACGCCCACCCAGAGGCACCTCACCCACCAGGGAAGGGGAGACCCCCAAAACGGGGGGGGGAGCAAAGCAGTGAGGGGGTTCCGAGTGGCTGGGGAAGGTGGGGGTGAGCTGGGGAAGGGGGTTGGCAAAGGGGGAGGGGGTTCCCCGTGAGGCAGTAAGTCTGGAGGGGGGGTGTCCCTGTGGTGGGTCCCTGTGGTGGTGGAGGGGTCCCCTCACGCTCCCCTCACCCAGCCAAGCGAGTTCCGCCACACGGCTAGAGCGCCGCTCCCCTCGGCGGCCATCTTCTCCGCCAAAAGAGAGACCGCCCCCGCTGCCATGTTAGGTGAGGGCACGGCGGCCGCGCTCTCCCCTCACAACGGCAGAGGGGGTTACCCGCTACCGCCCCAACAACGCCGCTACCTTGAGGAGGCGGCGTGAGAACGGTGTGAATTCCCCTTCCTCGCCGGGGCCCCGCTTCCCGAGTAGCGGTTGCACAGCGCGGCGACGGCCACCGCCGCCACCCTTCTGCCCGGCGGTGTGAGGCAGGGCCTCAATGCGGCGGCTTCACTGCCCGCCCCTAAGATGGCGGCCCGGCCGGAAGTGCTGCGGTGGCGCTCTAGCCTCGCTCTATGGCCGCCGGGGCGGGAGGCCGCAGGCCTCCCCCCGGTGGGGCGGGGAAGGCCGTGGGGCGGGCGGGTTCCCGCCCGCCCCACGGCCTTCCCCGCCCCACCGGGGGGAGGCCTGCGGCCTCCCGCCCCACAGAGCTTAAACTTGAACCCCCCCGGAGCTCCAGCAGGGGTTCTGTCAGCCAAACACCCACCCTCGTGGGGCTAGGCCGCACTCTGGGCCTAGGGCTCCCCTCAGCACCCCGGTGCCATGATGGCAGCCCTGAGGAGGCGCTGCTGGAGCTACACCTTGCACCCTTTGCTAAAGGGAATGCTGACTGTCAGGGTCTCTGAGGTTCCTCCGGGCTCCTTGGATGCGAGGACAAAGTCCCTCTCAGGTACAGGCGCTTATCTAAGCGGAAATCTTCTGTTCCAGCTCATCTGGCAGAGCTCTGTGATGACCTTTCCAGGCCCAAGGAGTATGCTTTTATATCGCAGGGAAGGCAGACAGCGTTAATTTCATCACTGGGATTGTCCCCAATTGCTTTGTGCACCCCGGAGGGAGAGGCTTTCCCCAGCAGTTTTCTAAGACGCTGTGTAAAGCCATCATAGAATCATAGAATGGTTTAGGTTGGAGGGGACCTTGAAGATCATCCAGTTCCAACCCCCTGCCCTGGGCAGGGACACCTCCCACTGGACCATGTTGCTCAAAGCCCCATGCAACCTGGCCTTGAACACCTCCAGGGATGGGGCAGCCACAGCTTCCCTGTGCAACTTGTTCCAGTGTCTCACTACCCTCATAGTGAAAAATTTCTTACTGATAACTGATCTAAATCTCCCCTCTTCCAGTTTGAAGCCATTGCCCCTCATCCTACCTCTACAGGTCTGTGTAAAAAGTCCCACTCCAGCTGTCTTGTAGGCACCTTTCAGGTACTACAAAGCTACTGTACGGTCTCCCTAGAGTCTTCTCTTCTCCAGGCTGAACAACCCTTGGCCTGTTTTCTCCCAGCTAAGAGGAGGGAGGTCGCAGTGAGCTTCGTTCAGGACACGGAGAATGTACGCCTGTGTTATTCAGTAGCATCGCTCCCTGCTGCCAGGCTGCTCTGGTGCGTGCCAGCAGCTTGGGGTTGGGTATGTGACAGCGGTGGTGCCTCTGGCGATGGCTCCTGTCAGAAACATTTCATGTTTAGCTGGGAGCTGCAGCATCGCTGTCAGTCCCCTTCCGCTGAACACTTCATTAAAGATTGTCTCTCTCCAGCCTTTATTAAGATGCAGCATCTCAATGCAAATAAGATAAAGATGCATCGGTGTTCCCTCTGTGTGCCACTGATGCACCCCCTGAACACCAAGATAGCGAGTTTAGCCTCCCTTCACCATGCCTGGTGACATGTATTTGTCCCTGCAGTGTGGATCCATCCCCACGTCCCCTTTCATGATCACTCAGGACCAGCCCCACGGGTATTTACCTGGTGTAGAAGGCAGAAGAGTCCCCCGTTCACCTCACCAGCCACCGGGATTTGCTCCCGCAGCAGGATCAGGCCGCAGGGCTCAGCATGGATCCCCCATCACAGCCGCAGCTCTGTGGAGACCAGCCACAAGCACAGTGAAAAAGGCTGTGGGGTTGCGTGGTGCAGCCGGACAAGGTCAAGATTTACATCACAGCCCCCACGGTGCCTGTGCTGGTGGAGTGCGGGGAGCTGTGGCACAGCCGTCACCCCTGCGCTTGCTGTGGGGGCAGATCCAGTGCAGCACCAGACACCTCTCCCACATGCAGCCAGTTTGTTGCCACCACAGCTGCCTGTAGTCCCTGTTGGATCGCTGGTGCCCCTCCAGGTCTTTCATCCATCCCTTGTCCTGGCAGAGGCTATTCCAGCTCCAGTCCCATGTCCTTGCTTGTTCCCCGACGGCAGTGTAAAGCGAGGCAAGAGCTAACAGCATCAGCTGCCAGGATTCACTCTGAGAAGGCAGCACCGCTGGGTGTGCGATGCTAATCCAGCCTTCAGGCTGGCGATAACCCTGCAGTTCGGGATGAACCAGCAGCATCCGTTCACCAGGCAGCCCGCATCCCCCCTCACCGGCACCCCTAACCCCGGGCTGGGCTCTGCCTTGGCCATGCATGCCAGCATGCATTTAGTGACAGCTGCTGCTGCCCTGCAAGGTGCAGCAGTCATAGCATCCACGCTGATCCCGTTCACTTGTCACAAGTTGCTGCCTTTGTACTTCAAAAGGAAGAAGCTGAAAAAAAACTGGGGGTGCAGACTATTTTGGGGGTGGAAGTCGGCTGCTTCCCAGGGTGCCTCCCGTACCCACCAGAGAAATGGCAGCTCCCAGGGGATCAGGGACACCCCAAGGAAGGAGGGGACAGCAGGGACAGGCTCCTGTGGGGACACCCTGGTGAGGGCAGCGGCAGCAGCAGCAGGGAGAAACCCCAGAGCAGCACCCAGGAAGGGGCAATCGAGTGGGGACATGCCCTGAGGATGGGGAGGGAGACCCAGCACTAGGAGGGGGTAGAACGGGGTGGGGTGGGACGGGACACAACACAGACACACAACACAGCACCTCTGCAGGGTGCTCAGCCTCCCACCAGCTCCTTCCCAGGCCCCTGGGGAAAGGATTTGCTGTTGCCCTTCTCTTTTAAAGCCCTTCCCTCCTGGCTTGCCATGCAATTCAGGTGTGCTGGAGAAAGAAGGGCTGTTTAACTCCTTCCCACCTGTGACCAGCTGGCTCCTTGCTCGGCAGCCTCGCATGCCAGCCCAGGACTGATGCTGTGGCCATTCTGAGTGCGCCCAACCTCTGCTTTGTCCCCCCAGCACTATCCTCTGGTCCTCATTCCTTCTGCCCTGTGGGGTGTTCAGAGCCATCCTGGGCACAGGGGATGGATTCTGCTCACATTGTCACCTCCCTTTGCTTTCCCAGCTGAGATGTAACGAGTTTGTGCGTTCTGCTGCAGGGCAGCCACCGGCACAGCAGACCCCAGGTAGCACCTCTGCATGCAGTTGCTTCAGAGGGGCTTCACAATATGTTCCGCCCAAAAACCACCCCGCACTCATATTTCTGAGATTCCCCTGCAGTGTCCACAGCTTCATCCCTGTGGGGAGAGGCCCAGCAGCCTCGCAGGGATGGCTCTGCGCATCCCACCGGGATGGCTGGTGGAGCTGCAGGGTTGGGATCAGCCCCCGAGGAGCCCGGGCAGGGCAGCGGGCAGAGATCGTGGCTGTTATCGCTGCAACAACCAACCTTTCTCCTGGAAAGGGGAGCGACTCTGCTCTGCGGGCTGACGGTCACACCTGGTTTTACAACCAGGCAAAGGAGAAGAAAGAAGCAATTCTGTTTACTTAGGGAGTAATTAATATCCCAGCTCCTGGCATGTACCGAGGCAGCAGAAACCTCCCCCACAGCGCAGGGAGAGCAAGGCTTTGCAGCCCTTTATTATTTCATTATCAGCCGGGCAGGATTAGGAGGGTGGGTCAGGGAACAGCACCAGCTTTAAGCAGGTTTAGCTCCTTTGAAAAGGCTTATCCGGGCTCAGTCTCACTCACTGGCTGCGATGCAGTTATTTGCTGAGCAGAGGGGTNGGGGGGGGGGGGGCAGGGGGTCGTGTATTTTTAATAGCAAAAAAAAATCATAAAGGCTAGCAGGGAAAACATGGGAGGTTCCTTTACCAGGGACTGGCTTTATTTGTTGAATTTCAACGACCAGGGAGGGCAGTTCCTAAGCTCTGCCAAGTCCCGCTTTGCTCCCTGGAGAAAACCAGAGCCTCGGTGCCGCCCTGTGCATGCTGGGGGGCTTTGGGGTGGTTTATTGCATGGGGCCGACACAGCGCTGGGGCTAGAGCCATTGCAGGCAGCTTCCTGCAGAGCTGGATGAAGTTTTGCCCTTTCTCTTTTACCCAGTTTCTCCCTGGAGCCCAGGTGGGGTGCCCGGAGCACGCCGATCCCAGCCCGGCGAGGAAAGAGGAGCCGTGGGAACTGTGGCAGCAAATCCCTCTTCTTCTTCTTCCCAGGCCAGAAACAGGAGGCTGTGGTGGGATGCCACGTCCCCCATAAGTAATTCTGCCCCGGGGATGCTGCCTGCAGGCGCCGAGCATCGCGGTGGGCATCCCACTCATCCCGGGATTGGGATCATGCCTCCCAGCCTGGCTGGTGGCAGCCCGGCCAGGTGGTTTTCATTGCAGCCTCTGACTCACCTCCCAAAAATGGCTGCGCTCACATCATGGCAGGAAACCGCTACTGGGAAGTGGTGAAAACCCTGCAACGGCCTGAAATTTGTCTTCTCCCAGCAAAGGGGGAGATCAAACGGCAGCACTTTGGCCTCAGTCCCTCTGACGCCAGGGCTAGTCATCGGGGTGACTTTTCAGCTGAGCGAGCGGTGCGTGTGGTTATTCCAGACTCAGCAGCCTCTCGCGGGGCGTTTGGGAGTGTTTCCCCCGAGGAGGACTGACCTCAGAAATATTTTTGAGTAAATCATCAGCTGGGAGGAATGAGCTCAACTTGACGGCGTTGCCCGGGGCTTCCCGGCGAGCCCTGTGGTCCTGGGCTGTGCCGGCGGCCGCTGAGAGCTCAGCTGAGGGTCAGCCGAGGGTAGCAGCCCATGGTGGGGTGCAGAGCTCGGCTGTGATTTAGGGTGGGGTGTAACCCCCAGCTCCTCGGAGGCTGAGAAGCCTCCTGCGTCAAGCCCTGGGCCCCACGTGAAGCTGGGATTGTGGGTGACACCTGCTGCCCACGGGTCACAGAGGCAGAGACCGAAGGTGCAGTCACTTGCCAAAATCCTGCAGCAAATCGGTGGCAGACCCAAAACCTGTGTCCCCGCCCGTGCGCCTCAGGTGGGATGTGATCCCAAGCGCTCTCCTCCAGGAGGTACCTCTGTAATTTCTGTCCCCTCCTGCTTGGTGCTGGTCCCCTGTGTCAGCACCAGCATCTCCCCGGGGAGCCACAGGGTGACTGCTCCCTGCGAGCCCCCGTGGCTGGGGGCTGAGAGGGGCCGAGCCGCAGTCCCCGGGCTGGGTCTGTCCCGAAATGGCTCCCTCTCCGCACCGGCTGCTCCCGGAGGCGCTGGCTGGAAAGTTCCCACTGCTGCAGTCAGTGCCTGTCCCCCTGCCAAACCCTGCAGCCCTGCCAGCCCCGATGCAGCGCAGAGCTGCGCTATTTCTGGCTCCACCTTGAGACATGTACCTTCAGCAGTGGGAATGATGCTAAAAGAGACGGATCTGGGATGAGTGCATCCCCTTCCCGTTCCCGTCCCCGGGGCGGCTGCCAGCAGACGTGGCGGAGCGGGCAGGGATCTGGAGGAGCTGCGTGCCTCGAAGCGAAACGCTGCAGTTCATCCTGCAGCAGAGCCGTGTCCTCTGCTCTCCTCCTCCGGGGCTGTCTGCCGCTGCTGGGTAGGCAGCAGGAGCCTGAAATCCGGGCCTGCCCTGGCACAGAGAGCCCCGGGTCCGCGCTGAGCCGGGATGCATCAGCCGGGGGGGGGGGCAAGGGTTCTAGCAGGGTCCGGGAGCCCCCGGTCTCTCTGCTTTCTTCCCCCAGGACAAGCTCCCTGGGGAGCACCAGCTCCTCTAGCAGCTGGGGGCAGGAGCAAGAAGAGCCTGGGGGCAGGAGTGAGGTGAGGGGGTGTTTAATTGTCATGTTTAACCCTTGTCTGCTGCTTCTGCCTCAGTTTCCCCAAACACAGAACAGGCATTGCCGTCTCCAGTGATCCCAGGGCATGGCGCTCCAGACATAGAATCACATAATGGTTTGGGTTGGAAGGGGACCTTAAAGCTCATCCAGTTCCAACCCCCCTGCCCTGGGCAGGGACACCTCCCACCAGCCCAGGTTGCTCCAAGCCCTCTCCAACCTGGCCTTGAACACCTCCAGGGATGGGGCAGCCACAGCTTCTCTGGGCAACCTGCGCCAGGGGCTCACCACCCTCACAGTAAAGAATTTTTTCCTAGTATCTAATCTAAATCTACCCTCGTCCAGTTTAAAACCATTAACCCTTGTTCTGTTGCTACACTCCCCGATCAAGAGTCCCTCCCCAGCTCTCCTGTAGCCCCTTTAGGGACTGGAAGGGGCTCTAAGGTCTCCCCGGAGACTTCTCTTCTCCAGGCTGAACCCCCCCCAACTCTCTCAGCCTGTCCTCATAGCAGAGGTGCTCCAGCGCTCTGATCATCTTTGTGGGCCTCCTCCCCAGAGGAGCCTTCTCCCCCAAATGACTTCTGTGGGGCCTGGGGTACCCCATGAGCCCTCCCCGGAAAGGAGTTTGAGGAGTGTTTGCTCTTGAAGGGAACCTGGTGGCCTCCATGGTCACAGCTGGACAGGACACCCTGTGCCCTGGGTGAGCCCCCTTTGCAATGAGAAAGGAGGTGGGGGGATTCGTCACTGGCTGTCCCCACCGGCACACCAGCTCCATGCCGCATCCCCGCGCCATGTCCCCGTGCTGCCCTCCCACATGCGTGGCCTCCGTGGTGTCGGACAGGCGGGAATGGAGCCAATCAGGACAAACCCGACGGGCAGACACCTGCCCACGGCGCGGGAGCCCCGACTGCTGAGCACCCTTCAGGCTGCCGGTTGGGTCAAGGGAGCTCATTAAGGTTCTCGTAATTAAGATAGCCCCAAACGACTGTTTATCAGCACTGAGCAGTGACGGAAGCAATCCCACTTCCGCATTAGACATCGCATCTGCAGGCAAACAAGTGGTGTCCATGCGGGACCGGGTTGAATCAGCCCGTGGCTGTGGAGGGCAAAGGCACCCACGCCGGGCTGGTGGTGGGCACGGGGCTGGCCGTGGCACAAAGTGGGCATCTGCCGAGAGCGCCACAGCATCAGGACGGGCTCACGTGAAGTCCCTATAGGCCAGCGCTATGATGGAAAAGCTCTGCCTGGGTGTCCCCTGCCATCATGGAGGCTGTGTTTGTGCCGGTCCCATTCCCTATTGGAGAAAAACCAGGCTGCAGTCCCCTCATCTCCCTGTCCCGGGCATCCACCCCACGGGCAGACCTGCCCTAACCCTTCTCGTGCCCGAGTGCATCGCCGGCTTCGACAGCTCGCCGTGAAGCCTCTCTCAGCCCCTTTCCCCAGCCCACATCACAGTCATGGCCAGCAGAGCCCGGCCGGGCATTCAACTCCTATTTAAAGCGCAGGCAGGCAGGGTGAGGGGAATCCCTGCGGCACGGGGCCATGGACGGATGTAACGCGGTGAGGACAGAGCCCAAAGCAGCCCCATCGCCCCGCGGCACCTGCCGGGAGCAGTGCCACAGCTGCTCTCACATCCTCCCACCACGTCTCGTGCCTTCCTGTTCGGAAATTGGGCGCGGGTTAGTCACCGGGAAGGGTGAGGGGCAGGTCAGCACCGCTGCGCTCCCCAGCATCCAGCTATTTCCTCCCATGACACCTTGCCGAGGACCTCGGGGCTGTTTACAAATGCCGGACCGCGGCATGGTCACAGCTGGGGAAGCAGCCAAGCCCAAATCTCACCCAGAATCGGCTGCAGGTGCTGCGGTTCCTCAGCCAAAAGCATCAGCCAGCAAATCCCTGGGAGCGGGTTTTGCCCCACCTCCCCCTCTAAACATCACTTTGAACCCATAGCGCCCGGGGAAGTCTTTTTGGAAAGCGTGATGCTCCAAATCATGGCACCTCACCTCTCGTTTTAGGTCACTGGGAAAGCAAGACTTAACTGCATTATCTGCCCAGCTGGTCATCCCGTGCCCTCCCTGTAATTTTTGGCCAGTTCCAGTGGGTTTAAGCAGGGACAGAGGGCTGAGGGCTCACCGCTAATTAAACTGCTGTAAGTGTGAAGAGTGATGCCTCCCCAGGGTGGGAGCTCAAGGTTACGGGGTGTCGGGCTGCTGCCAGCCCAGCAGCATGCAGCGTGCGAAACCTGCATGAGCATTGCCGTGAAGGGTGGTCTGAGGGATGAGGAGGTGGCAAGGAAGGCCCTGGGGAGGAGGAGGAGGGACTGGGGCACCTCTCTGCCTGCCTTACCATCCCCACGGTGCTTGTCCAGGCACTTATTGCCCACTTCCCCGTGCGGAGGCTCAGCTCTGCTTTGGTTAGAGCCTCAGGAGAGCAAAGGGCCAGCTGGAGCCTGTGGAGCCGAGCTACATCCATGGGAAACTGGCCGGCAAAAAAACCCACCTTGTTGAGCTGGGCCAGACCCCCCCCGAGCCCAGCAGCCCCTCGGGAGGGTGAGGTTAGTCCTGTCACCATCAAAAGCTGCTGGTGGTGACATTCACCAGCCGCTGCGGGCACAGAGCAGCTCCCAGCCATGTTGGCACCCTCCGGCAGGTCCCCTGGGCTCTGTCCCCAGCGCTGTGCACCCTGAGGAGGGGTTCACAGCACAGCCCACCCCCTCTGCGGGGTTCCACGACCATGGCACCCTCCAACCTGCACAGATACCTGATGGCAAAGCACTGGTGATGAGCCACACATCGTCCCCCTCCATCCTCTCTCCTGGAGGTGTCCTCTGCTGGCTGTCCACTGTCCTCCTCAGCCCTCACTGTGCCTTGATTCCTCCAGGCTCGGCTCCTCTCGCCCTGTCCCAGCTGCAGAGATGCAGAAACGGTGTTAAATGCTCTTCAGCCCAGCGTGGGGCTTGAGCGGGCACCATCCCCCTTGCCAGTACCGCTCTGCGCGTTGCTGGACACGATCTGGGGCTGCTGGGGCTGCCCGGAGCTTTGCCGCTGGCGTGAGCGTGGCTCCGTGCCGTGCCAGCACCCGTGCCGGACACCCACCCCGCCAGGGCAGAGCCACCCACGGCAAACCCACGGTGTCGCTTTGCCCTCGCGTGTTTAAAGACCCTTTGCTCCAGCGGGGCAGCCGGGATGCACCCCCCCCCCACCCCCCCGCTGCCAACCTTCTCGGAGCGCGGGCGGCGCTTGGGGAAACTGAGGCAGGCTGCGGGGCGGGGAGGGGAAAGGGGGGGCTCGGAGCAGCCCCGGGACGAGTCCCCCTCCCGGGTGGGTGGGTTACATTTTTTTTTTATGAATGGGGCCGCCCCGCCTGCCATTGCCGGGCGGCGCGGCGGGTGTCAGCAGCGAGCAGCGGCGGGCGGCGCTCCCCGCGGTGCGTCCCGCTCCCGTTCCGCCGCCGATGGCCGCCGGCCGCCGCGCTCCCCCGGAGCCCGGTGGGGGCCCGGTGTTACTTCAAGGTATCTTCGGGGCGGGACCGACCCCCGGGGCCGCCGCTTGTTCCTTGGCTCTGACGGCCCGAGAGTTGCAGGTGCGGCGTCCCGGCGGTTCCTCCGGGGGCTCGGCCGGTCCCGACGCCGCGCTCCGCCTGGCCGACTGCGTGGGCTCCGCCGCCTTCCCCGCCGCCGCCGCCGCCGCCTGCTTCTCCCTGGTCTGCTACCCCCTCCGCGGGCCGCGCTGGGGCTCTCCCGCCCGGCAGCGCCTGGAGCGGACCTTCCGCGTCTCCCTGGGACCCGACGCCGAGGGCAACCTGCGCATCGCCCAGGCCTGGAGCCGCAGGATCCGGGAGCTCTCGGTGCCCGCCGTGCCCGCGNGGGACCGGGCGGGGGGTGGTGGTGTGGGGGGGTGTTTTGCCGGGATCGGGGCCAACAGCCACCCGAGGGCTGTGGGGTGCGGGGTGTGGGGACCGACGGCCCTCCGTTGCCCGTCCCCACGCGGGACGGCTGTCCCCGAGGGGCGGCGTGGGGACGCGGCGGGGCGGCTGGCACCGTGCCGGGAGCGGCCCGCCGGTGGTCGGGCCCCGAAGGGACAGGTCGGGGTCGGGGGAGGACGACGGGACAGACGGGGGGGCGATCCACATCCCCGCAGGGTCACCTGGATCCCCCCCCCTGCCCCGAGCCTGAGGGGGACGGGGACATCCCTGTGCACAGCCCCGGGGCCGGGGGTGGCTTCTCCCCCCTTTCTCCCTTAAATCGAAGGGGCAGCAGGGACGTGGGCGCACCACGAGGTTCCTTGGCACGCCCCCAACCCCCCATCACTGTGGTTCAATAACTAGCAAAGCTCCAAAGAACAGCATAAACCAAGAAAAAAAATAGTCATCGCTGCTGACGCAGGCAGGACGGGAGCCAGGCACTGTCCCCAGCAGGTCCCATCCATCACTTGGGAGCAGGCGAATCCCCCCGAGACCCCCCCCGGGGCCCAACGGGGTCCCAGGGCGGATCAGAGGGGTCCGGGTGTCAGTTCCCTCTCCCTCCGGGAGCTGCCACCAGCTCGACGGGGAGCGTCTGGCTCGGGGACCAAGTCCCCCGGCTCTTGCAGGCAGGGCAGGGCAGGCTGGCATATATTTGAACATCTGAGCAGAGATTCAATTATATGCACTACTTCATTTATTTAGCTGTCCAGTCGCACTGATCAGACTTGGAAATTAAGAGGCATGCGGTTAGAGGGATCCTGTCAAATCACATTTAGCCCAGCTCTCCCTGGTTGGATTTTAAAATGCGGCTTTTTTACATGACCTGCAGCTACAAAACAACTTTCTGCTACTCTTCCTAAAGAATAAACACAAATCCAGTGGAAGGGGGCGAGGGCGAAACCAGTTCCCTGGCTCTATTTCCAGCCTGAACTCTGCAGCTGTAAGTCTCCAAGCGGTTTAAAACCTTCGCCCTTTTATCAGGCGGTGTGAGGGTGCTGGGGCGCGAGCAGCTCATCGCGCGGTGGGGGCCTCGGGGGAGGCCGAGGAAGGAGGCCGGGAGAAGGCGGTGTGGGATTTTGCAGTTATTTTTCTAGCTGAGGGCCAGCAGGATTTGCGAACCTCCTCCCCCAGTTTGGGACAGAGCTAAAAATGCCTCTCACCACACCCTGCGCTCGCACGCACCCTCACGTGCCGGCACCGCGGCGTGTGCGGGACAGATAAGGCCGTGCCGGGAAGCTGCGTGCGAGTCCGTGCAGAGCAATCCTGCCACCCCATCCCTGTGGGGAGGGGACCGGGGCAGCCACTGGTGATTCCATCCTGGTGTCATCTCAGCTCCAGCATCCTCTGGGATAAAAGCCCTGGAGACAGCTGGGGGGTGTGGGGAAGGTTCCCCCTCCTTATTTCACCCCAAGGGGGAAAAAATAAGTCTCTCAGCAGTGAATGATCCCAAAGCCAGGGCTGCCCGCAGTGTGCAGGGAAGTGTCCCACCCTGCAGCCGGCCGGGATGGAGAAAACCACCCCCCGGGCTCGTGTCCCAATGGGGAACTCCAGCCCCTGGTTGCGGTAGGAAGCTGCCGTCGAGCTGCCGGCAACAGCCACGGCGTTGCAGCGTGTTGGCAGCACTGCTGGCAGCGAGCAGGACCTGGCCCTGCTGCAAGCCCCCGTTTTGGGGGACCCACTCTCCGTGCTTGTCCCCTCACTGTGCAGGGGAGCGGAGGTGACACTCCGCAGAGAGGTGACGCAGTGGGCATGTCCCAGTCCATCCCAGCCTCACGCCAGTTGGGTCACTGGGCAGGACAGCCCTGTCCCCCACCAGCCTGGCACATTTGTTCCTTATGCCCAGAGTTTCCAGAAGGATGCGGCGACACGACGGAACAGCTGGGGCTGCTGATGGAGGAGCTGCGGCAGTGTGGTCCCCACATGAGTGCGGCCAGGACATGTGTCCCATGGGGGGACGTGGGCGGAGTGGGGGGGAGAGCAGAGTTTGTGCACTGGCAGCAGCTGGAGCCCCTTCCTCCTGCTGACTCAGTGTCTGCTCTGCTCGGCGTTTGAGGTTGAAAGCCGCCGCGCTGTGCCGGGAAGTGGCTGAGCCTCGCCGAGATGCCAGGGACTGGCCGGCATTGCGCAAGGGAAAAGGGATGCTGCTGAAATCTGTCCGTCCCCCCGCCCCGGCCTCAGCATCACTGCTGCTGGGCTCCCGCTCTGAACCAGCACCCTCCACTCCTGCCCTGGGAGCCTGGGCTGAGCCCGTTGTTGCTGGTGTCACTGGTCCCACACTGGGATCGCGTCCCCGTCCCTATTCACAGCCTGGTACCAGCAATCTGTCCCTGGTGGAGTCAGGACATCCCTCGGTGCGCTGAGCAGGGTTCACCTTTCCCCCTCCAGCCAAGGAGCGGGTCCTCGGGGATCCCAGCCGTACCCCGCTGCCCGGCCGAGGCCACGGGGCAGCAGCCACAGGTCCAGGCAGGAGTTTCAGGCAAGACCCGGCTGTGGCTCTGTGTGTGTGTGTCAGAAACGACGTGACTGATAAGAAACATTGAGCCTTTAAAAACTGTATTTAGGTGCTTGAAGTGCCTCTTGCTCTTACTCTGCGCCTTCTGCGGGGAGGGGAGAGAAAAGCCCCCCATCACCTGCCTCCAGCAGCTGGGGCTTGAGCGTGAACCCCCTGCCTGGGGGCTCGGCTGTGTTTGTCAATAAGGGGATTTTAGTGCCGGCAGTGACCGGGAAAGCTCCGGAGGGGAGGGAGTGGGACCAGCCCAGCCCCGGGGTTGCTGCCCCTTATCCCTGACCCGAGCTGGGGTGGCCTCTGCTCACTGCGCTTCACCACCGTCCCCGAGGGCAGCTGGTCCCCTCGCGTCTGGCGTCCACTGATAAGGGGCCAGGGAGGGCGGGGGGCAGCCGGCCGCTTCCCCCAGCCCAGGGCCAGCACCCAGCCCCAGGCTCAGCCCTGGCTCACGGGAGAGCCTTTGCTCAGGACTCGGTGGCAGGTCCCAAGCAGCCGGTGTGGGGACAAGGAGGTGTCCTGGAGGGTGACAGCCTCACCACGTCATTCCCAGGGGCAGAAAATCAGCCTGATGGCACTGAAATCAGCAGAGCTCGGTGTGCTCCCAGGGCTGGGACGGGCACGGAGATGGGATGCTCCAGGCTCGTCTCCCCGCAGGGCAGGTTGTGGAGCGTTGCCAGCTGTCAGGGAAGCCCTGGCATGGCCATGAGCGGTGCGATGCTGGGTGTCACCCCAGGGAGATGACACCCTTAGGCACCTCCATTGCCCTGGGCTCCCCTCTCCCTGTCTCCATCCCCGGTGTGGGCAGCAGGAGGGGTTTTATCTGAAAAACACTGTCTGTGTGTTCAAACAGCTGAAATCAAAGCGTGTGGACGAGGCGGGGGGCAGGCGGCTGGCCCCAGCCCCCCTGACCCGGGTTAGGGGGGGGTTCCCAGCCCGGGGCAGTGCTGGGAATCGCTGTCTGCTTTGGTGACTCAGCTCCTGACAGAGCAGCTCTATCTGCTGAGTCAGCAGGCGCAGCCCCCACGCTGTCCCGCAGAACCCACACACCCGGACGATCACCCGCTACCCCCCTGGGGGGCCAGATCATGGCTTAGGGGCCCAGAGCTGGGAGAGGACACCTCCCAATCCCCCCAAAACTGGCTTCACACTGTAGAGCTGAAGCATTCCAGAGGCACTGCAGGAGCTCGAGGCACACTGCCCTGCTCATTTCAGGGCTGGGGGTGCCCAAGCAACACCCAGGGGTCCTGCCCTCAAGCACGCTGCCACCAGCTCCCCGGGATGCCATCGCTCCTCTCATCCTCCCCACGCCTCCCTCGCAGGGCAGCTGCAGCCCCAGCTCAGCCCGTCCCCCCCACACGGGGACCACAGGGGTTTGGGCTCAGGCAGAGGGATGCAGACCCCCGCCAAGCTTGTAATTACAGCCCAACCGGGGCCCTCGCGCGTGAAACGTGAACCCCGTGGGGAGCAGGGGAAGCAGAAGCGTCCGTCTGCCGGCGCAGGTGTCTGTCCTGGCCCTGCTCCATCTGGGGTGGATGGGAGGAACTGAGATCTTGAGTCCCTCTGGCCCCTCTCCCCACGTCCTTGGCTCACTGTGTGTTGGGGGAGCTGAGCCGTGTCGTGAGCTGTGGGGTTCAGCAGGGAAAACTCCCAGCCGAGGGGGGCTGGGGCCAGGTGGCCCCGGGGAGGTTGGGTTTCAAACCTCCCCTTTGCTTCCACCTTTCTTTCCTCGGCGTGCCTGAAAGCGCAGCCAGCGGCACGCTGCTGCCCTGGGACGCGCAGGGATGCTCGGTGCTGCAGAGCCCCATCTCTGCTGCAGCATCGCCGGGTCGCTGCGGGACTCCAGCCTGGGCGGAAAGCATCCCTGCTCATTGCGGGACAGCTCAAGATGAGTCCCTGCAGGACCCCGTGTCCCCATCTCAGCCACCTCCCCTGCTTCCCCAGCAGGGACCCTCCATCCCTGCTCACCTCCTACGGGTAGGGGTGCAGCCGGGGGAGCTTGTGGGGACCGGGGGCAGGTCCCCGTTCTGTGGAGCTGTGGCAAACGCTGCCCCGGCTCGCAAATCCCTCCCTGGGCAGCGCCACGGCCCCATCGCCCTGACCCCCCCCTCTCCCCCCCTGCCCAGGTGACAGCTATGGGGTGCTGCCCCGGCCCTGCCGCGCGCTGGTGCTGCTGAACCCCCAGAGTGGTGCCGGCCGCGCGCTCGAGGACTTCCAGGCGGTGGTGCAGCCCATGCTGGCCGAGGCCGAGATCGCCACCACCGTCTTCATCACCGGTGAGTCTGCGAGCGGCTCCCTCACCTCCTCCTCCTCCTCCCTTCCCAGGACCCTACCTGGGTGCTGCCACCTCCGAGGGCCTCGTAACCCCCACACTGTCACGGCTCCGGCTCCTGCGGGGATGGTTTGGACAATGGGGTGGTGGGCTGTCACAGGCAGAGTGGCAAAGGGTGCAGCGGGACATGGCTGCACTCAATAGGGATGACTGCTTCACCCCCAGCTGGGACCCCTGTGGGGACAGCGGGGCTGGGGTCACTGTATGGGGGGTGGCAACTGGCAGGGCAGAGGGACAGAGGGTGATGCTCGACTCTGCTTTCCCCTGCAGAGAGACCCCATCACGCTCATGAGAAGGTACGGGATGAGGACCTGTCGCAGTGGGACACGTTGGTGGTCATGGCCGGGGATGGACTGCTGTACGAGGTGAGAAGGGCACCGCGGGGCATTCCCCTGGGGTGGTCACAGAGCTGGGAGGAGAGGGATGCCTGGGGCAGGAGCCAGCTTTGAGACACGGAGGCAGGCAGGGAACGGCAAAGGAGAGATGACACCTGGCTTGGAGCAAAGCGGGGCGGCCACGGCCTCGGTCCTGCCCTGGACGGGGACACTGCAGGCTCTGCTCCCCCCGAGCTGCGTAGGGGCCGCTGGGGTCCTCGCATGGCTCTGGGTGCCACCAGCTCCCTCGGTCCCCGCAGGTGGTGAACGGGCTCATGGAGCGGCCGGACTGGGAGGACACCATGAAGAAGCCGCTGTGCATCCTGCCGGGGGGCTCCGGGAACGCCCTGGCTGCCTCCATCAACCACTACGCAGGGTGAGCCCCGGCTCCGCAGGGGCACTCGCTGCTGGCACGTGGGGCTGCGCTGGCACTGCGACAGGGGGGATGAGGGAAGCGAAAGCCCTGGGAAAGGGTGCTGGGATGCCCAGCACAGGGATATGCCCTGGGTCCCACCCTCCCCGCAACACCAGCCAGTCCCTGCGAGCATCAGCCTGCATCCCCGCGTCCCCAGCTGCCCCCACGGCCTTTCTCTTCTCCGGGCTCTGAGTCTGGCACAGCTTTATCCCAAAGGATCCACCCCCGAGCACAGCCGATGCCGCTGCACAGCGGGGGGACCGGGATAGCCCTGGCCCAGGACCCCCAACTCAGTTCCCTCTTTCAGGAGCTGGTTTATCCCTCCCACCCCCAGCAAAACCTCTCCCAGCAGCTGTCCCTGAGGGACACTGTTACCCAGCTGGGATACGTCCCAGCCGCAACACAGGGGCGAGGGTTGCATGTGGATGCTGGGACAGGAGGAGAGGTCCTGAGCCGGGTCCAGCCCAAACTTACCTTCTCCATCCCTCGCAGCAACGATCACGTGGCCAAGAAGAAGCTGCTGACGAACTGCACCTTCATCCTGTGCAAAGGGCTGCACACGCAGATGGACCTGGTCTCGCTCAGCACGGCCTCGGGCAAGCGCCTCTTCTCCTTCCTCGGCTTCGGCTGGGGCTTCATCTCGGACGTGGACATCGACAGCGAGAAGTACCGCCGGCTGGGCAATGCCCGCTTCACCCTGGGCACCCTCCAGTGCCTGGCCAAGCTGCGGGTGTACCAGGGCCGCCTCTCCTACCTGCCCGCTGTCCCCGAGCAGGGCACCCCCCCGGCACCCAGGGACCACGTGCCTGTCACCAACGGCCAGGCTGGCCGCATCCTGCCGCCGGCGGGGACGGAGGCAGCGGGGGCTCTGCCCGCCGACTCGCTGCTGGTGCCGCTGGGCCAGCCGGTGCCGGCACACTGGACAGTGGTCCCCGAGGAGGAGTTCGTCACCGTCTATGCCATCTACCAGTCCCACCTGGGCACCAACCTGCTGATGGCACCAGCGGCCCGGCTGCACGATGGCTGCATCCATCTCTTCTACCTGAAGGCCGGCATCAGCCGCGTGGCGCTGCTGAAGATCTTCCTGGCCATGGCCAGAGGGACCCACCTGGACTTGAACTGTCCCCACCTGTGCTACGTCCCCGTCCGGGCTTTCCGCCTGGAGCCGCGGGCGGCCACGGGCATCATGACGGTGGACGGCGAGGCGCTGGCCTGTGAGCCGGTGCAGGGCCAGGTCCACGGCCGCCTCTGCCGCATCCTCAGCGGCTCCTGAGGCGTTGGGTTCAGCCCCCGCAGCGCTGAGCCGCCGGCACGGCCCGGCACACCAGGGCGGCAGTCTTCCTCCCACTCAGGAACCTCCTTCTCCTTCCATAGCAATAGCTCTTGGGGGCCGCCGGTGCTCGTCCCCTCGCTTGCCCCCACGCTTAGCTTTACCCCCTTGGGATGGCCACCAGCGCTGTCCCAAAAATGAGCCACGAACACCATCAGGTACTCTGTGCCGGCGAGACGCCAGCGTGTTTTATCCCGGTACGAGGTCCCGGCCCCGGGGCGGCTGCGCCGGCACAGCCCCATCCCTTCCCCGGCTTGGACGCACATGGTGGCACCGCTCACGTCCCCACCGCGGAGCCAGTGCCACCCTCCAGGGGATGGTCAGGACCAATATATCTAATACAAGAAGCCGACTTTTTTTAAGAATGTTTCTACCCAAAGCTTCCTGTAGAAGCAAGAGTTTATTCTTGTGAGAAATGCAATAAATATTTAGCGTTTGCAAAAAAAACCACCAAACCAAACCTCCTCCTCCCCCTCGCCCCCGGTATTAAATGCGAGCTCTCGGCAGCTGGCAGGGCAGGGCTGGGGTGCTGTCACCCCGGGCTGGGGGCACACACAGCCCGGCCACGCGGCTGTCAGGACGGGTTTAGCTCAGCGCCACGGCCCTTCGCTCCCCGGCAGCCAGACCACTGTCACCTCGGGGTCAGGACCAGCGCGGAGCCACGGCCGCAGGAGATGTTCCCAGGGGAGATGCCCTGGAGGCAGGACACCACCAACACAGCCATTTTTGGGGTGTGCCAGTGGCTCCTTGCCCAGCGTCGCACTGGGGGTGATGGAAGGCAGAGCTCAGCCCTGCAGCGATGCTTTGGGACGTCGTGGGGAAGGTTCGGTGCCTGCGAGGGAGGGAAGGCGGCGCAGGAGAGGTTCAAGGAGAGGGTTTTGTGGAACTGAGGGGTTTGGCTTTTGACCAGGAGCAGGGGCCCTACAGGGAGCTGACACATCCCCTTTCCCAGGCTGGAGCCTGCAACAGGTCCCTGCCCAAGGGTTTGCCTGGGGGGAAAATTGCTCAGCCTGTTTGGTATAAAATAGCAGTAATTAAGCCTCATTTGCAGTGCTCGAGTACAAAGTAGAAGAGCAAACAGAGGTGGCTGTTTGCATTTATTCATCTGCAAACTATGCAATTAGGATGGCAGAGCCAGGAAAGAAGAGCACGATTGTTCCCCCCGCCCCCCCCAGCCCCGCTTCCTCATGGGGAGCCGAGTTGGCCTTCCCTGGCCAGTAAAGCAGCCAGCAGCTGGGAACCACCTCTCAAAATACAGTTATTTCCCCCCGGTGGCATTGAGCCAGGTGTAAAAAGGGACTCAGCGATGCTCTGCTGAAGTCTCTGACCGTGCGGAAGGGCTGCGGAGAGAGCCCAGGGCAGGGGATGCACTCAGAGCTCTCGGCTGCCTCTGCCCAGCCCGAGAGTTCACCGGAGCAGAGCTGTTGGGGTTTGCGGCTCCCGAAAAGCTCCCTCGTCTCCCCTGGCCCTCTCCCGGGGAGAGCAGCGCCGTTCACAGCAGCGGGTTGTTTGGGATCCCCCTTGCCCTCCCCTTTCCTAGGTTTTGCTGTGCAAATCTCTTCCTTGACCCAATCGCTTCCAAAACCCTCCAGCCAGCTCCCGTCAGGGATCTCCTGGATCCAACCCAGCAGCCCCCGACACCCGGGGGAGGCGGCGGCAGCTGCCACGCACACCATGAGAGGCTGATTCTTGCTGATTGTGAACAAGGACAGACCTCAACAAGAGGGTTTAGGAACGCGCCGCTCCCAGCCCTTCGCAGATCCGGGCCCACGCTTTCAACCACCATCATACAAATGAGCCCGAGGAATCCCTGGATGGGGCTTGGAGCAACCTGCTCTAGTGGGAGGTGTCCCTGCCCAGGGCAGGGGGTTGGAACCGGATGATCTTCAAGGTCCCTTCCAACCCAAACCATTCTGTAATGCTATCCCGGCATCATTAGTGTTATTCTAACACAGAAAATCTTATTTCATTTTCAAAGAGAAAACTTCAATTATCTCCATTATCCTCACGCTAAGAAAACATTGTGCTGAAGTTGCCACAAAATCACGCACACGGTAAAATCGTGTTGCAGATAAGCAGGTGTCCCAGGAGGGACAGGCAGGACCACTGGAGAGCTGCTGTCACCCTCCCTTTTCCTCACCAGAAGGACCACTCAGGGACACGGTTTAGCGGTGGACTTGGCAGTGTCAGGTTTATGGTTGGACTCCATAAATTAAGGGTCTTTTCCAACCTAAACGATTCTGACTTCTGCAAAGCCATAGGGGCAAAGATCAGTGAGGGCTGAACACACCACCAGCACCCGGGAGGTTGTGGGAATCCCTTGGGAGGGACAGGAGTCCCTCGGCTCCAGCAGCCCAGACGTGAGCCTGCGTTCGCAGGGCTGACGCGTCTCGGCACACACTTACCTGCGGCTCAGGCGAGCGGCCGCGGAGGCAGCACGAGCCCTCCCTGGCCTCATCCAGCCGGGACAGCATGCAGTGGAGCCGCCGGCTGTGCTGCGGCACACGCCGAGCCGCCGGGCAGCCTGCAGGCACCACGCGCCAGCAAAGAGCATGGAAAATAAAATAAATAATCACAAAAAAAAAAAAGAAAAAGCCTGACAGATGTCCCCTGAATGAGGGTTTCAGGGAGCTGGTTGAGACGGAGCCGTGGGGGCAGCCCCTTGCTGCCAGATCTGCCCCGCTCCCTCCGCGCTCGCAGTCAACTTCAGCCAGCGGGACCCCATCCAGCGCAGACCCCGCGCAGCGATGCACGCCGGGGACCGGGCACGTGCCCAGCGTGGCAG